>JADHZB010000834.1:50000-56761 GCA_015657535.1 Nephromyces sp. MM_2019
GTGTATGTGTGCATTATTAATTGTGTGTGTGTGTGTGTGTGTATTTGATAATCTTGATTCAGCCAAATGAACAGCATTCTTTAATATAGTTAATGTTTCTCCTGAAAAATGTGTATATACACACACATATACACATATATATATATATATATATATATGCTGTATTTATGTATTAAGTGTGTGTATGTATGTATATTGTAAGTGTATTTAGTGTGTGTGTGTGTGTATAATTGAATATAAATCAAAATATATATGTGTGTGTGTGTATACTTGAATATAAATCAAAATATATATGTGTGTGTAGTGTGTATACTTGAATATAAATCAAAATATATGTGTGTGTGTGTGTATAATTGAATATAAATCAAAATATATGTGTGTGTGTGTGTATACTTGAATATAAATCAAAATATATATGTGTGTGTAGTGTGTATACTTGAATATAAATCAAAATATATATGTGTGTGTGTGTATAATTGAATATAAATCAAAATATATATATGTGTGTGTGTAATACTTTGAAGTACATCCATTAATAAATGAACAACGCGATGGTCATAAAATTCGACCGACGCGTCCGCCAACATTTCTTCGATTTTTTTGGCCAATTTTGGACAATTTTGATGTTTGGTGGATGATGTTATATTATTAGCCTGTGGGCCTAATTATATATATATACACACACACACACAAAGTGTTTAAATAGTATACACACACACACAAAGTATTTAAATAGTATACACACACACACAAAGTGTTTAAATAGTATACACACACACACAAAGTGTTTAAATAGTATACACACACACACAAAGTGTTTAAATAGTATACATACACACACAAAGTGTTTAAATAGTATACATACACACACAAAGTATTTAAATAGTATACACACACACACAAAGTGTTTAAATAGTATACACACACACACAAAGTGTTTAAATAGTATACATACACACACAAAGTGTTTAAATAGTATACACACACACACAAAGTGTTTAAATAGTATACACACATACACAAAGTATTTAAATAGTATACATACACACACAAAGTGTTTAAATAGTATACACACACACACAAAGTGTTTAAATAGTATACACACATACACAAAGTGTTTAAATAGTATACACACACACACAAAGTGTTTAAATAGTATACATACACACATACACACACATGCAAAATAAATATAATAATGTTTATACACACTATAAACATACACACATAGATGAAAAGTATCATGTTTATTCATACACACTTTAAATATTTATATATAATTACCTTGGTTAGTATTAGGTTGTTTCTCACTAGACATGTCTGTAAATATTAATTAATACACACATATATATATAGTTAATTTACACACACACATAACTTATATATATACACACAAGTTATACACACACACACACAAAATATATATATACACACACAATTTATATACACACACACATTTTATATATATACACACACAATTTATATACACACACACATTTTATATATATACACACACAATTTATATATAAACACACACAATTTATATATACACACACACAAATTATATATATACACACACATTTTATATATACACACACACATTTTATCTATACACACACACAATTTATATATACACACACACAATTTATATATACACACACACAATTTATATATACACACACACAAATTATATATATACACACACATTTTATATATACACACACACAATTTATATATACACACACACAGTTTATATGTACACACACACAGTTTATATATATATACACACACACATTTTCTAAAAATATATAGGTTTTGTTAGTGTGTGTGTAGTAAGTAAATTATGTAATATTAATTTTGTAAATTTAAATCAAGCTCGATAAACTCACTTGCTATGATATGTGTGTATATATACACACACATATATATATATATATATATATATAAGTTTAAATATTTATGTATACACACATATATATAGTTGGTGTGTATGTGTGTAGATCTTGTTGTCGGTATGGGTATATATAATAGGTGTGTGTAAGTAAGTGTGTTTATAAGTTGTGTGTGTGTGTATAAGTTGTGTGTGTGTTTATTTTTATGTGTGAGTAAGTATGTGTGTATCTATTCTTATATGTGTGTGTATCTATTTTTATATGTGTGTGTATCTATTTTTATATGTGTGTGTGTATTAATTTTCATGTGTGTCAATGTGTGTGTTTAGGTGTGTGTATTGGAGAGTATGTTAATAGGAAAGTAAATTTGTGTGTGTTTCTGTATATATAAATATATCTGTACAAGTGTGTATAGATTGTGTATATGTGTGTGTATTGTATCTATGTGTATAGATTGTGTATATGTGTGTGTATTGTATCTATGTGTATAGATTGTGTATATGAGTGTGTATTGTATCTATGTGAATAGATTGTGTATATGTGTGATCGAATCCTCTGTGTGTGTGTGGACTATATACGTACATATACATACATAAGTATGTGTGTGTGTGTGTGTGTGTGTATTGGGACTAAGTCTGTGTGTTTGTATTGGGCGTAAGTTGTCTAAGTTTTAAGATATGTGAGTGAAAATCAATGTAAGATATATAATTTCAAATAACAGTTAAAATGTGTGTGTGTGTGTGTGTGTGTATGTAAAAGTTAATATATATATGTGTGTAAAAGTTAATGTGTGTGTGTATGTAAAAGTTAATATATATGTGTGTAAAAGTTAATGTGTGTGTGTATGTGTGTGTAAAAGTTAACGTGTGTGTGTATGTGTGTGTAAAACTATTTTTACGCGATAATTTAATATATTAACATATATATATAAATATATATATATATATATATATATATATATATATGAATGATATATATATGAAAATATATATATAAATCTATAGAATTAAAAATATGTGTAATATATCAAAAATGATTAAAATATATAACTTTACACACACACATGTATTCTTACACATATAAATATACCTACAACACATCTTTACCCTTAACAAGCACACATGCTTGCACATATACCTGAATTTACACACACACCCTTATACCCACACACAAATACTCACTCACACACACTCACTCATACACACACACACTCGCTCATATACACACACAAACACTCACACACACTCACTCATACACACACATACTCGCTCATATACACACACAAACACTCACTCATATACACACACACACACTTACCCATACACACACACACACTCACTCATATACACACACACACACTTACCCATACACACACACACACACACTCACTCACTCATCTACACACTCACTCACTCATATACACACACATTTACCCATACACACACACACACTCACTCATATACACACACACTCACTCATATACACACACATTTACCCATACACACACACACACTCACTCATATACACACACATTTACCCAAACACGCAGACACTCACTCATACACACACACACTTACCTATACACACACACACACTTACCTATACACACACACACACTTAACCCTACACACACATACACTACTTACACACTAACACTTATCTATACACACACATACACTTACACACTTAAACACCTATACCTAAACACACACACACACACACATATATATATATATATATATATATATATGAATTTAGTAGATAATTATACTCGAAGAATATTGAATACTTACACACACTATATAAAAAATTAAACACAATAACTGTTTATATATATATACACACATTTAGACATACACATCTACCTACACACAAACATATATATTATACAAAATTACACATTTACACACAAATTAAATTCTCCTATTCAATATAAATATACATAGAGATATTTTACGTTTAACTTACACACACACACATTATAATTATATTGGAATAAGTAAGAGTTGTTCTTTACTTATATCAACCTTACACACACACACACACACATACAATTGATTTAATTATATATACCCTCTAATCAATTGTATTATACACACGCTTATTCATACACACACATTTACACATATATACAAATAAGTAATTTTAATCATTTATTGTTACACATACACCTATATATATATATATACACACACACTCACACATACACATATATATACACAAACACACATACACATATATATACACATATATATATATATATACATATATATACTCACCCACACATATATATACATATATATACTCACCCACACATATATATATATATATACCTACAAACCCACACACACACAACACACACTACACACACACACAACACACACTACACACACACACTACACACACACAACACACACACAACACTACACACACACACAACACACACAACACACAACACACAACACTACACACACAACACACACACACAACACACACAACACACACACATAACCTTATAGATTGAATTCTTTCATAGATAATGGAGGCACGCTATAAAAATAACACATCTAATACACACACACATCACACACAAGCCTATCAACACACACACCCAGATAATGAGCCATCACAAGCTGAATCTACACACTTGAATCATTCATCTACACACACATCTTATGGGTCCCAAAGCACACACACACACACAAACAGACCCCCTGATAATTTTCAGCATTCAAATCAAACAAAAACTACACACACACACACACCACCACCTTATAGAAATACATATCAGCAATCTAATAACACACACACACAAAATGGGCAGTTAAATCATACAAATTCGTACACACAATCAACACATACACACATGAATCACCCACAACCAATGATACTTACACCATCCACACACACACAATACACACCTTATCAATCAAATTATTCTACACACACATCTCAACCTCATCCACCTCCACCACCCCCACCTACACACACACCTTTCTATACACACACAACAACACACCCAAATAGACACACACCCACATCTACACAACCCTCTACACCTACACATCTACCCTTACACCCATCCACACACACACACCCATCCACACACACACACCCATCCACACACACACACCCATCCACACACACACACCCATCCACACACACACACCCACCCACATACACCCCAACACCCACACACACATCTACACACACACCTCACCCTACACACACATCTACACCTACACACACACCTACACCTACACACACATCTACACACACACCTCACCCTACACACACACCTACACACACACCTCACCCTACACACACGTCTACACACACACCTCACCCTACACACACGTCTACACACACACCTACACCTACACACACCTCTACACACACACCTACACCTACACACACACACACACATACATCTACACACACACTAAATTTAACATCATTTCCTAGGTTTGAATATTTGAGTTCAGAATCTCCATTTTTGGGGGAGTTAACATTTAGTGTACATCCACCCCCCCCTACAGTTGAACCAAAATTAATAAATTACACACTAAAAAATGATGTGTATTGTCAATATAAACCAAATGTGTATGATGTGTGTACACCTTTAGGTTTACCACCACCTAATACACACCTTTCTCATGATATATTTAATTCAATTATTTCTTTACCACACACACCTATCAAATCTACACATTCTAATTTTACACACACACTTGAAAATCCATCACTTGTTGATACACACACACACTTTGGTGAAATAAATAATCAATCTATACACACACATACAAATAACCCTATACTACACACACACAGTAAAAAACACGCACATGATCATACACACACCCCAAATATTTATCTAGATGATGTTGATTGGTCAATCATATCCACTGTTTTACCTCATATCAAACAACAAAACACACACACACACCCCTCACACATACACTCCACACACACACACAAATTATATACACACACACCTCCAAAAACTCAAACTACACACACACCCACTAAAAAACAATTTCAACATCCACGAAAAAAACATTTAAGTGCTAAAAAGGTTTGTAACACACATTTTTTCATATATATATATATATATATACACACACATGATGTATATATATACACAATTACACACACACACACATGATGTATATATATACACAATTACACACACACACACATACATATATACACATATACACACACACACACATGATGTATATATATACACATATACACACACACACACATGATGTATATATATACACATATACACACACACACACATACATATATACACAATTACACACACACACACATACATATATACACATATACACACACACACATACATATATACACATATACACACACACACATACATATATACACACACACATACATATACACACATATACACACATATACATATATATACATACTCATACACATTTCTATATATTTGTGTGTGTACAGATATACACATTATTACCACACACATTATTATCAAATAATAAATATATGCAAATTGGTTTGGATAATAATATTAACAAAAATGATTTAAATGAAAATGCATTTGTTTTAAAATTAATTGAAATTAACAAATCAAAACAAATTTATGGTTTATATAGTAAATCATTAATTGAACACACACACACACACACTGATGATGTTACACACACTAATGATGTTACACACACTGATGATATTACACACACTGATGATGTTACACACACTGATGATGTTACACACACTGATGATGTTACACACACTGATGATATTACACACACTGATGATGTTACACACACTGATGATGTTACACACACTGATGATGTTACACACACTGATGAT
>JADHZB010000835.1:0-19998 GCA_015657535.1 Nephromyces sp. MM_2019
TCACTCTCTATATATACACACACACACATTACACATCTCAGTCTATACACATACATATCCTTACACATCTTACATATCATCATTATATATATATATATATATATATAACTATGTGTACATAGTACCTATATGATCGATTTGTGGCGGGTAATCCAAATGTGTGTGTAGAACGAATTATCGACGATTTTGTTTTAATTTCGTTGTTAATTGGCTGCGATTTTCTCCCACACATTCCACACTTACACATTAACAATGGGGACTTACACCGCCTACTCAACATCTACCAAAAACTCTTACCAATTATGGGTGATTACCTTACACACAATTCAAAAATACACACACACAATTTTGAATTATTTATCAAGGTTAATGTGTATATATTGATATACACATCTCATATTTTTGAGTGGATTATAACTATGTAGCTTGATTTCCACACACATCAATTTACATATTTATATACATTTATATAGTTTTATATGATCTATATTTAATTAGAAATGCGCACACATTTATATTTATATATTATATCCACACTTATTATATATACACACACACACATTTATATGTTATTCAAACATTTATTATACATACACATATTTATATGTTATACAAACATTCATAATTCATATATATATACACACACACACACATTTATATGTTATTCAAACATTTATTATACATACACATATTTATATGTTATACAAACATTCATAATTCATATATATATACACACACACACACATTTATATGTTATTCAAACATTTATTATACATACACATACACACATTTATATATATATATATATATTATAGGAAGTTGCAAAAACTGAGGCTGAATACTTCAAATTTAGGGGGAAAAGTGAAAATGATTTAAATTATGTCTCACCCAATTTTACACATTATTATTACAAACAAAAATTTGGGTGGACAAGCACACAAAATTTATACACACACAAGCGTAAATTAGTAAAAAATTATATGGAGGTGTGTTAGATTTCATTTAATTACACATTTTAACTTTCCACCCTCGACTCTATTATATATATGTGTATATATCTGTGTGTGTATTTATCTATTACATATGTGTATGTGTGTGTGTGTGTAGCTATGTATATATATAGACATGTGTGCGTATGTGTGTTTGTATCTATATAAGCATATCTATATATTTATACATATATATATAACATGTGTATATTTCTAATAGAACCCTCTTAAATAAGATTTATTATATATACATATGTGTAAATCTAACTATTATTATTTATATATTTATACACAATTTACACACACACATTTATAAATTTGTGTGTGTAAATTTTTCTAGGGTCTATACTGGATACTTCATTATTATCATCATGGTTGTGGTAGTTGGTTATGGTAAATTAAAATTTGAATATAAAATGTTTTTCACTTATTAGAATCACATACACACACACATACACACATACACACACATACACACATACGCACACATACACACACATACACACATACACGCATACACAAACATACACACATACACACACATACACACACATACACACATACACACACATAGACACACATACACACATACACACACATACACACACATTCTCACATACACACACATACACACACATACACATATATATATATATATACTCGTACTCATACATACAGTCACACACACACATATATATATATATATATATATATATATATACTCACATCCATTCATACATACATACACACACACACACATGTATATATATTTTTGTAAAACAATATAAATATTGTACAGGCAATTCTCCTATCACTATAGCCCTCTATGTAGTGATTTAACAAACATATCATCTCTCAACATTACCTTAGAAAAGGTATACACACACATTTACACATACACACACCCTTACACACACACATACATAATTATGCATACTGTCATATATATATATATATAAATGAACTCATATTCAATATATGCATATATATATGTATGTATATCCATATTATATATACATATACTATGTATGTGTGTGTATGTATGTATGTGTGTGTATGTATGTATGTGTGTGTGTGTAATTAATTGAATAAGGCTATTTTCATTTACACACTTAAATTAATTATCAGGGTGAACCATTTTTACCACTCACACAACTTGTTAGTGTTGTGCCCCCACAAGGATATAAATTATTACCCAAATCTTACAGGTCTGTTTGTATTTGTGTGTATACTTATGTGTGTGTATATATTGATGTGTATATACATTTGTGTGTACATGTGTGTGTATATAAATTTGTGCGTATATATAGTTGTTTGTGTATGAATTTTATATTATTAGTGTGTTAATTCAATTTTATTTATATATATAATTGAGTGTATTTCATTTATGCTGCTGAGTTCAATTTACAATTACATCAAATTATTATATATTTTTATATACTCACACATATAAAGACACACACATGTACACACACATATTTACACACACATTTACACATATTTACACACACATTTACACATATTTACACACACATACACACATATTTACACACACATTTACACATATTTACTCACACATACACACATATTTACACACACATTTACACATATTTACACACACATTTACACATATTTACACACACATACACACATATTTAAACACACATTTACACATATTTACACACATATTTACACACATATTTACACACACATTTACACATATTTACACACACATTTACACATATTTACACACACATACACACACATACACATATAAATTTTAGGCATTTAGTTACCAATAAGACAAGCCCCATCATCGACTTATTTCCAGACGATTTCCAAATTGACCCCAATGGGAAAATGTATGTAAAATTTTATTTTCTTACACACACACATATATACGCTTTACACACATTACATACAAACAATAAACATATACACACATACATCATAAACACATCACACACACACGCTACAGACATTACATACACATAATTCACAAAGTACATCACATACACTTTACACATATTACACACTCACAATACACAAAGCACTTACATATACCACACATACACACACACACACACATCAATATATATATATTTAATCTATTGTAAGAGCTGAATGGGAATATATTGCTAAGATCCCCTTTATTAACTCAACTCGATTAAAGGGAGTTATTGATGATGCACACACACACACACCATTAGAGTTGGATGAAACATTTCGGTAAATTTAATTAATTTTACACATTTTTAAATTGTGTGTGTAACTAATTGAATTTTGATATTTTATTTATTGTTAATCTTACTAATCAATTGCTCAGAATATTGTTACAATTAGCTATACATATGTCTGTATATATATATATATATATATATATGTGTATGTGTTTGTGTGTGAGCATGTGTGTGTATATGTATGTATGTGTGTATGTTTATGCGTGTATGTTTATGTGTGTATGTTTATGTGTGTATGTTTATGTGTGCATGATTATGTGTGTGTGTATGTGTATGTTTGTGTTTGTGTGTGTTTATTTTAAATAAATTTTTTAATGTGCGCCTTTCAGAAATACATTTGGTAGATGGCATCATCTATATCCTAAAAATACTCATAATTCTACCAATAGCACATCTTAAAATTACACACACACACACAAACATTAACACACACACACACAAACATAAACACACACACACACAAACATAAACACACACACACACAAACATAAACACACACACACACACAAACATAAACACACACACACACAAACATAAACACACACACACACAAACATAAACACACACACACACAAACATAAACACACACACACACAAACATAAACACACGCACACAAATATATAAACACACACACACAAATATATATGTAAACTTTTATATAATTTATTTCTCAACTTTGGAATTATATCAATAAATGTTTGACCAATAAACTAATATATATATATATATATATATATATATGTGTATATACATACAATATAAGATGTGAGTGTGTTTATATATACAATATAAGATGTGTGTGTGTTTATATATACAATATAAGATGTGTATGTGTTTATATATACAATATAAGATGTGTATGTGTTTATATATACAATATAAGATGTGTATGTGTTTATATATACAATATAAGATGTGTGTGTGTTTATATATACAATATAAGATGTGTGTGTGTTTATATATACAATATAAGATGTGTGTATGTTTATATATACAATATAAGATGTGTGTATGTTTATATATACAATATAAGATGTGTGTATGTTTATATATACAATATAAGATGTGTGTATGTTTATATATACAATATAAGATGTGTGTATGTTTATATATACAATATAAGATGTGTGTATGTTTATATATACAATATAAGATGTGTATGTGTTTATATATACAATATAAGATGTGTATGTGTTTATATATACAATATAAGATGTGTGTGTAGTATACTGGATAAATAGTGATAAATTTTTTTTAGAAATTGTTTTAAAATTACTTTTAAGGGAAATTTGAAGTTTTTTTTTTAATTGGAAAATACACACAAAATTTATACACATTGATCCGAATATTATTTACACACATTGTTTTATATATAAACATGTGTGTAGAATGATTATAAATTTGGCTCATATATATAGATGTGTAAAATGAATATACTCATCAAAAAAATATTATATATACATAGATATGTGCGTGTATATAACTGTGTGTATATATGACTGTGAGTGTATATGAAGGTGTGTATAAATGTATATGTACAGTCTATATGAGTTAAATATATAATAAAAAAGTGTGTAACTGCTGAAAGTGTGTAAGTATTGACTGTATAATGTGTTTGTGTATATATAAATATCAAAAGATTGTAGTATTATATATCATTATAAACATCTAATCAACTATATAATTTGTATATATCTGTATATATATAATTATATACATATCAACTAATCAAAATTCTATAAAGTGTATGTAGATCACAACCAATCAAAATTAAAGTATATATATATATATAAAACATGTGTATATATAGAACTCAGGTGTGTATATATAAAACATGTTTGTAAATATAAAACATGCTTGTATATATAAGACGTGTGTATATATAAAACATTTGTATATATAAGATTCAAGTGTGTGTATAAGTTTCAAGTGTGTGTATAAGATTCAAGTGTGTGTATAAGATTCAAGTGTGTGTATAAGATTCAAGTGTGTGTATAAAATTCAAGTGTGTGTATAAGATTCAAGTGTGTGTATAAGATTCAAGTGTGTGTATAAGATTCAAGTGTGTGTATAAGATTCAAGTGTGTGTATAAAATTCAAGTGTGTGTATAAAATTCAAGTGTGTATATAAAATTCAAGTGTGTGTATAAGATTCAAGTGTGTGTATAAGATTCAAGTGTGTGTATAAGTTTCAAGTGTGTGTATAAGATTCAAGTGTGTGTATAAGATTCAAGTGTGTGTATAAAATTCAAGTGTGTATATAAAATTCAAGTGTGTGTATAAAATTCAAGTGTGTGTATAAGATTCAAGTGTGTATATAAAATTCAAGTGTGTGTATAAGATTCAAGTGTGTATATAAAATTCAAGTGTGTGTATAAAATTCAAGTGTGTGTATAAAATTCAAGTGTGTGTATAAGATTCAAGTTTGTTCCGCCATAGAATTTCCTAGTTGTAAGGGAGTAATTTCATTGAGATGTGTAGAAGAGAAATTTTGTGACTTTAAATGGGGGGGAGTAGAGGGCATAGTAGATGAAATTTGTTCAACTTCTTTGGTTAATTTTGAGGGGTCTTCAGGTGTGTGTGTATTATCAAAATACATTGTATAATTCTTAAATTTTAATTTATTTTTCTTAACATCAAATTCTTTGGGGTGTGTGTAATTACACACTGGATTTAAACAGTTAACACCAAATTTACAGGGTATCTCTGGGTGTAAATAAAAACAATCTGGCCCAAATAAACAATTGGGCCAATTCATACACTTTTTTTTTGTCTTGTGTGTGTGTGCAGATTGATTGTTAGTAGTCAATTCATTCTTAGTTGTATTTGGGTTAGGTAGAAGTGATATACCCCCTGTAGTGTGTGTGTGTGTTTGGTTTGTTGATTGTGTGTTGGTTAGAGGTGTCTGTGTAATTTGAGGAGTCTGTGTTGTTGTAGTGGTGGGTATGTGTGTAGTTGTCTGATTTGTCGTGTGTGTAGGTAATTGAGGATATTCTTGGGTAGTGACTGATGTAGGGGTAATCATATTTGAATGAGGTGTGTGTGTGGTTTGTGGATGTGTGTATGTTGCTTGGGGATGTGTGTGTGTTGTTTGGGGATGCGTGTACAAGTTTGAAGGTGTACGTGTGTTAGATGTAACTGGGTTAGAAAATCGAGGGTTAGGCTTTAGGATAGCCTTTAAATCTTTAGATGTGTGTATAGAAGTATTTGTGTGTTTTGGTTGTAATATAACAGGTTGGGGAATATCATTATTAGGTGTGTGTGCTGTTGATGTAACCCCTCCTTGAGGTGAGTTTGATGTTACCCTCCTTCTCTTACTCTCTTCATTATATTGTGTGTGTTTGTGTGTGTGTGTGTGTGTACTGCTGGACAGTAATAAGCGTTTTGAAGATTTAGTATATCCATCATTTTCTATTGCTTCCTTTAATGCCTTACTTAGTAAACGCGGTGCACTAATTATTTCAGGATCTGATTTTTTGATTGTGTGTGTGGATTTCTCGGTTTGATCTATAGGTGTATCATAGTAGTGAGGGTGTATAATGTGTGTGTGTGTGTTAGGAATTTATGTATGTGTATGTGTAAGGCTCTATGTGTGTGTGTGTGTAGCTTATACAACTTGAAATATTACATATTTATATGGCTATAGTGTGTGTAACAAAATTGATATGTGTATATTATGTATATAGTCACCTTTTTCAACTGCTGTGCTATGTGTAACAAGAGGAGGTGTCTCCTTAGTGGTTTCGGTTGATGGTGTTGGTGTGGAATAGATTGTTGAGAAAAACCATTGTACAAAATAATCAACCTAGAATTTTTTTTTTTGTAAATTTACACACATTAAGAAATAGAGGTTAAAAATTTCATAAAAATGGGTGTATATATAAATAATAAAATAGGCCAAAGGTTTAGGAGAGGTTAGCCAAATAGACCCATATTTATATGTGAATATGTATATATATATGTATGTAATTTTTCATACACACACACATACAGATGTATAGACAAGTCACATCTACATCTCTACACACTTCACTACTTAATACAAACATCTACCCTATCCCTATATGTTCCTCCACCCCACCACACACACCTCTACCTTTCCCCCCACACATCTATCCTATCACTACATGTACCCCACTCCCTCCCACATACACACTTCCTCTCCCTCTCCTCCCACTCACACACGGACACACGTACTTCCCCTCCCTCTCCTCCTACACACATACACTTTCTCTTCCTCTCCTCACACACACACACATCCTCTCCCTCTCCCATACATATACACTTCCTCTTCCTCTCCTCCTACACGCACACCTACCACACACATACCTCCCACACACGCAGCTCCTCTTTCCCTCCCTCAGATAAATACCTCTCCCTCCCCTCCCATACACACAAACACACACACCTGGTCACCAAGAAATTCTGTTAACTCTTGACTCATGTAATCTCGTGTAGCCTTATTATTAGCTATCATATGGCAGATATATTCCGTCAAGATTTCAACATTTTCTAGGCCAAGTATTTCTTGTAATTTGTTTGTAATTTGTTGTGCTTTATTTTTATCATTTGCAGTGTTCTGTAATGCGTTAGGATGTGTGTCCATGTTGTAGGTGTTGTGTGTAAAAATGTTTAGAAATAGAGGCAAAACAAATTATTCAAATTAATGAGGTAAGAAATGTGTGTAGTAAGAAACCAATGAAATAGGTCTAATAGTATAAATTGTATATAAAAAGTTATATATTTAGTTGTATGTGTCTGTATAGATATATGTGTGTGTGCGTGAAGTGTGTGTGCGTGAAGTGTGTGTGCGCGAAGTGTGTGTGTGTGAAGTGTGTGTGTGTGAAGTGTGTGTGTGTGAAGTATGTGTGTGTGAAGTGTGTGTGTGTGAAGTGTGTGTTTGTATGTAGATATGTGACTTAAATAGATGTGTGTGTTAAGATTGATAGAAATTATCGGGAGTTTGTTGATGTTTGTTTGTATGTTTGAAAGAGAGAGTATGTAAGTTTGAAAGAGAGGGTAGAGAGATATATATAGAAAAAAAATAAATTATATTAATATATCTTGTGTATTTATGTGTAAATATATGAACATGCGTCTGGAATATCCGAGTGTATATGTAAGATCATTTAAACAGACCAAATGAATATTTAAAAATCATGATTTTTTAATTCATATATATACTCTATGATATGTGTGTATGGGTAAACGTGTTTTATATAGATGTGTGTATATAGGATTTAAGAGAGCTGCTGTGTGTATATGCATTTTGTAGTATATATAGAGGTTTGTCTGCTTAGATCAATTAATCTAGAGAGGTGTTTCTTTAGATGTGTGTAGGTCAGATTATGTGCTTGTGTGTGCTTGTGTGTGTGCTTGTGTGTGTGCTTGTGTGTGTGCTTGTATATATATATATATATATATATATATATATATAAATGTGTGTATATATATTATGTTTATTTGTGTAAATAAATGTGTGTATATGATTACACATTTATGCACATGTATATACAGGTGTAAATGTGTTTCTATATGCATACATAATTATAAAGGTAGAGATGTGTATGGATAGGTTTGCGAGTAAGAATGTATATATACCAGAATTTGTATTTGTATATATATATATATATGTGTGTGCCTATAGATGCATGCGAAAATTATTTATAAATTTGTGCAAAAGTAAGTGCTACTGACGCTGGTTTAAAAGTATATAAATCGTTTGTAAAAGTATGTTTTAAAGTGTGTGTAGGTGTGTGTCCTAAGTTTGGGTGTGTGTGAGTGTCGATTTACTTTCAATATTTGATATAAAAGTGTGTTGGTGCATTTGTTTTTATCTACATTTTTTATTATAGGTGTGTGTGCATATATATATATTCACATGATATTAAAGTTATAAATTAAATCTTAAACATTTTATGTATCTTAAAAGGAAATTAAAAATTTTTTTAAATTTCATATGAGTTTAAATACTGAGAAATTATACTAGCCAAATTCTAATATAGATATCTAAAATATCATAAAAAACTATTAACACACATATTCAAATCACATTTGAATTAACTTGAATAAACATAGTCCTTTGATATCTAATTTACTTGCTGTATGTGCGTTTGAGCAAATCAAATTTGTTTACAATTTTCAAAGCCATTATAATGACATGATTACAGTATATTACACACACGAAGTAATTATGTTTTTACGATAATATGATTATAATATGTGATACACATAAAAATTTATAATTTTAAGATTGTTAGACTATAGTAAGCTATACACACCAAATGTTTATTGTTTTACAACGATAACATTGTGGTGATTTATATATTGAAATTTTTTAACCCTCAATATAATCTTCAAAGTTGTTTTAAAATATAAATACATTAGCATTATAATGAGTTTAAAATAAAAAAGGCCAAATTTGTATCTTAAGTTATCTAAACTTTAAAGCTCAATTATCTATACACTTTTTAAATTTATATTTATATTTTTAATCCCACTTAATATACACACACATTCAATTAGTTTGTTTTTTATGAATTCATAGCTCCAGGTAAAATTATAAATTTTTAGCTAAAAATTATACATTTTATATTTAACTTTTTTTTTTGTTGAGTTAACATGTGATGGAATTTAGTCTTGGTTATATAAAAATTATATTGAGAATGTTAATTTATAGTGTAACAAAGTTAAATAGTTATAAATAAATCTGTATTGTTTTAATCAATACTTAGCTATGAATATTAGATGTTGTGATCTATAAGTATTTAACACTGATTTCAATGATTTAGATTGTGTATTTGTTTTTACATTAATTTATGCATACATATTTGTCACATATATATATATATGTACATATATTTTATGTGTATTTAAATATATATGTAGATATATAAAATAAAAATATCCTAAAATTGTATTATTTGATTACATTATTATATATATGTATGATTATATATACCAATAATAAGCAAATTAAAAAACAACTTACAACCTTTGAACTTTGGAATTTGAATAAAAATAAAAAAATATATTGATATAATAAAAATTTTTATTGGTGAATATCTCTATAATCATATATGGTATTGTAGATGCACTCAATTTTCCCATATTTTATCATAAATTGGGAGTTTTGAATAAAAAAAACTTGATTTAAAATGTCTTCAATTTATAATCGATTGAGTTTATATATTTGTATATACACCTCATTTTCCCGTATTTGGTTATCAAATTTTTACATTTAATAAGAAAAGGAACACCATTAAATAATTTGATATATGTACATTTAATTTTCCCGTATTTTCGATATGCAAATTTATTTGAATCTATTACTTTTTTATTTATTTTTCATTATACACAATGTACTTATGCCACTATAAAAATTAATAAATATATAATAGTATTAAGAAGTTTATGATATTTTATCTTATAATTATCTCATAACAACTATAAAATGTTTATTTATACATAGTTAACATTTCTTCAATTGTTTCAATTACTAATTATATCCTTAAATCTTACCATAAAATTTGTTATAATCTTAATTGTTTGATTATAACTTTTTGAGATTAAAAACATTCTGCTACAAAATTTGGAAATTTGATTATTCGCTATTTTGTTCTCTCATGTAATATACAGCCCATATTTACCTATATACATAATTTTAATTGATTTCTGAATATATTTTACATGAAGGGTTAGTATAACAAGCTAAAACTCTTGTCAGACGTTTTAAACAAAACTCAAAATTTTACTGATTTACACTCATTTACTCCTTTTAATATATATAAGCCTACTTCACACTACTAATATATTTTGTAGGAGATTTATCATGCTTGAAACTTATAATATTTATATATATATATATATATATATGATTATATGTGTAGTAGTAATTGCATTAGGTATAAAATGACTTTGCTTACAATTTAGCTCAAAGGTTCATGCACATATCCCAAATATTTGTATTAACAGAGAAATTTATATCAATAGGTTTGCCCTAATCTACTCATAGTGTCAGCTTGAAGCGTAAAAATGGGAATGCATTTCTAAGTTGCTTTTTTATCTAGCTTTAACCACCTCGATTCGTTAGGTGATAGAGCCACATTGGATGCTACAAAATGAGCTTTTATATATTCGAGTGTAAAACAGTTCTCATGATCTATTTCCCAAGCCACTAATAAGCAGATATGATCAAAGCATACATTGTGGAACACTTGTTACTGCTATTCAATATTGATTGCTCTGACACACCATAACAAAGAAATTGCAAATTTTCATAAAAAAACAAAATAAAATAAATATATACCTTTCCTGTAGTTAAATCTCAATATACAACAATAGATATTTAACATGAATGATACCGCATATAATTAGAGAACTAATGAAACTATCTTACTCAAGTACAATATCAACTAATTTCAAAATATTTATCTAATAAGTATGCCTTAACAATATAGTATTGAATATAGAATTTTTTACCTTTTTCCAAACCTACACTTGAGATATCAAGAAGGAACATAAATTTAATTTTTTTAAGAAACATACTTCAATCTTTTCAATTAACCACTCAGCAGCAAACAATGAACAACTCCAACCAAGATGTCAACTGAACCTTGGAGCAGCTATCGCACCCACATTTAATAGTTATACATATAGCAAACACTTATCCCTGGTAAATGCTGCTACTAACTCAATCACGACTTAATATACACTATCGGTTACTAAGATCTCAAGTAATATACACACAAGGTCTAAAGCACCACTACGCAAAATCACATACACACACACAGGCACACATCTTCACATATACCCGCACATCTCTACCTGACACACTCTTACAATTTCACTAACACCAACTCACCTCCACACCAAAACTCACCTTCATACCAACACATTTACACACATAAACGCAAACGTTCAAGGGCCCGTGCATAATCGCAAGAAATTTAGGGGCTTAACACAATTTTCCAGCTTATTTAAGGGCACGGCACACACTGAATTTAAGATAATCTATATCTCTTGTGGGTCAGATACAGTAATCAAATATAAGTTTCATTGAAGGATTTCAATGATTTAGCCATACCGCTTCAATTTTGAACCATTCCGAAAACATCTATCCTAAAATAAAAACTAGAAAATTACTAGCCACTATATCGCCATTTGACTTAGTTTTAAATCAATCGGAACTAATAATAAAATTTTATATGGGATATATTGTACTAGGGAAATGGATAACTATAATAAGAATCAATCTTTATCCATCCTTGATTATTTTAATCAGAAACTTACACACAACAATAGCCAGCATTTACTAGAACAACTTAAAAGTCCTACATTTCATTCAACACTTATAAGTAGAGATATAGGCCATTGGATACCTAAATGGAAGACGGAGAGAATCCTATTACAACACAATTACCTCTACTTTCTCAAACCTAGGCCAAAATCCACTGAAGGTGAAACATCAAATTCTCCCTCACTCATCATAACAAAATGTATAGACTTAAGGTCAATCAAACAATTCAATCCTCCAAAGTCTGAGAAATCTAGTAATAAATATACAATTGTCTATACTGACAAACATGACAAAGTAAAGACTTATGGAAATCGAGGGACTAGAAACGTATCTATTACTTTCCACTCACAAGATGAAGGATTCAAATGGCTTGAACTCATTGATAAAAGTGTACGACACTGGAAGTCAGTTTTATTCAAGCTGTATATACATTTATATGAATATTACTTTTTCAAAATTTGGTGTATATACAGTGTGACTATACACTTTCACAAATCACAGATGTATGTATAATTAATCAATTTTCACACTTTCACAAATCACAGATGTGAGAACAGTTAATTTTCACACTTTCACATTTTCAAAATTTGATATATACATACGTTTGATTACACACTTTCACATTTTTAAAATCACAGATGTATATACAGTTTGATAAAACAACCATCATTCCTAAACTAATTTTTTTTTGAACTATATATGCACAAAAATATATGTATATTGACCTCACCCTGCTTTAGGATTTACACACCAATATAATAATTTCTTAACAATTAAAAATACACACCAATACAATAATTTTCCAATATTTACAAAAAGCTAATTTTTACACATTCTCCCAAAATTTTATACACAATCGAATCATTAAATACAATGTATAGAAAACTAAATTATATATAATCAATCCATCCACATCATATATACAAACTTTATTTCTAATTATATATCCTATTTATCTAATACAGAGGGCGTACTGAAATCTACCCAGAACTCATTGAGAAGTCATTTATTGAACCTTCACTGTTTGATTATTTGAATAAGAGTACACAACTCAATATGCATCATTTTGTTTCAATAATTTATACAGTGCTTACACACAATCAAAATCGTGAATTACATTCCACATTGTTAACACTCCGTCTAAATTCATTGGAGCAACAGAGTTATTCAAAGAAACAATTATTTTTACACAGGCAGAGAAATATATCATGTATGCAAGGATTTGATCGTTTGAGACAATTTTACACACATAGAATGAAAGATATATTCTTACACATGAAAACATCACTACAACTCCAAGCTATTGAGAAACATCAGAAGGAACATGATAGGATATTAATTGATTTATTAGTAAAAGAACAACAAACATCAGCCCGTGTATTATTACAATCACGAACTAAGCGACTTACAATTCTGTTAGATGCTGTTTACACACGAAATATGAATGAATATTTGTGGTTATTGAAAAACAATGGTTTCACAGAGTGGAGATATAAACATGAAAAAAAAATTGCACTCACAGAAGTATTATTAGTGAGAGAACATAAACGTCGTTCTATACTAGAAGATGTGTTTAGAAAGTGGGAAAATGTGTGTATTGTACGCCAAAAATTCTCTAAACAATTGATTCAAACCATCTTTAAAAATATGATAAACAATAAACGATGGGCATTCTATCAACTCTTTAGAAATACACACAGGACCAATGCTATACGATCGATATTCCTTACAAGATGTGTATATGTTTTTAAACGTAGAATTGAACTCTTAACAAGGTACACACACTTTTTTTTTTATTACATACACATCTATACTCATATATATACTTGTTAATATATAGCTCTGTTCTTTACAAATGGAGGTTATATAGTATGGAGGTTGACCTTGCCACTACCCGTGAAATCAATAACTCTTATCAAGAGGTATACACACACACTTGAATATATTCGAATATACATATATATAACTAATTAGGATTATACACACAGATACACACACACACAGACACACTCATACACACACAACACACACATACACACATAGCACACACACATAGCACACTCATACACACACAACACACACATACACACACACACACATACACACAGCACACACCTACACACACACATATATATATATATACGTTTTATTATTTTTTTTCTAGTCAAATTCAAAGTTAATTTTAGAGTTTAATACAACACAAGCACTTCGAGGTTTATTAATTGTTTCAACTTTGATGGATAAAAATGACTACAAAAACTTAAGTTCAACATTTACACACATCCAACAGTATGCAAAGGGTTACAAACAACATTTAACATTTATAAAGGCTGGTGTGTATCAATTAAATCATTATTTATATGGAAAAATAGCTAATGAATTTCGATATTTTATAAAGATGTGTATGATAGAATCAAGCACTCTAAAGGCTATACCAAATAATATAGATTTTCATTATAGGTATCTTATTTTGTGTGTGTGTGTCTATATTTGTGTGTGTGTGTCTATATTTGTGTGTGTGTATATATATTTGTGTGTGTGTGTATATATTTGTGTGTGTGTGTATATATATTTGTGTGTGTGTGTATATATATTTGTGTGTGTGTGTATATATATTTGTGTGTGTGTGTATATATATTTGTGTGTGTGTGTATATATATTTGTGTGTGTGTGTATATATATTTGTGTGTGTATATTTGTGTGTGTATATTTGTGTGTGTGTCTATATATTTGTGTGTGTGTATATTTGTGTGTGTGTATATTTGTGTGTGTGTTTGTATATTTGTGTGTTTGTATATTTGTGTGTGTATATATTTGTGTGTGTGTATATTTGTGTGTGTGTATATTTGTGTGTGTGTGTGTATATTTTTGTATGTGTGTATGATTTTATCAAATATGTGAATGTGTGAATGATTTTGACAATGTGTATGTATATGTTTTGACTATCTATCGTTTTAATCAAACATTATGAATCATAACACATTAACATTTATGATCATATGTATCAAATAGTTTAAGACTCATAGACACACACACACACACGTGCTAATATCAGCAAAATAATAATCTATTTACACACTTAAACCTACTACACATTTCTACAGTATCAAAGATACACTCGATCACGATGGCACCTCAGAAACTCAACAAGGCTACATTGACAAACAAAATTTGGAAGAATATGAAACACACACACACAAATATGATTTTGATGAATGCTCACTCAAATCATACAAGACCTATAATTCACAATTCCAAATCACACACAAACCTGATGATATACACACTCCTGACGATGCACACACACATGATGATGCACACACACATGATGATGCACACACACATGATGATGCACACACACATGATGATGCACACACACATGATGATGCACACATACATGACGATGCACACACACATGATGATGCACACACACATGATGATGCACACACACATGACGATGCACACACACATGATGATGCACACACACATGATGATGCACACACACATGATGATGCACATACACCTGATAATGCACATATATCAGATATATACACACATGATGTACATATCTCAGATACACATAAATATATTTCAGATACATACACACACACTGTAAATTACTCTGTCCCAGTTGATTTAAATAAGGAAATTAAGGAAGATGTATATAACACACTTGATCACACAGATGATCAGACATTGCAAAATAATTCAGGCTACACATTAGTAGATGATCATGTACTATATAAATCAACCTACACACATGAATACACATATCAGAAAGCTAATGAACCACACACACATTCATTAAATGAAACAAAAGATAACACACATGATAGTACACCCATTCACAAAGTAGATAGTGTTGAAAATTACACACAGGAATATATACCAGATCACACACTGGAATATAAAGCAGATTACACACAAGATAATACACCTTACACAGCAGATAGTACTGAAAATTACACACAAGACCACACACCAGATAGTGTTGAAAATTACACACAGGAATATATTCCAGATTACACACAAGATAATCTTCCGCTTAACAGTATAGATGAATTAGAAGAGGTTACCTTCTACATCCCACAAGATGGTATAAACTTTGAATTTAATGAGTACACACACACTGAAGATTCTGGACACACACATATTCTATCACCTAATTACACACCTGATGAAACACGTTTTTATAGCTACACCGACATTACAAGAGATCATATCTCTTTTAGTGTATTGAAAGATAACACATACACACAGAGTCAAGAAGATACACACACACAAATAGAATATGATACACACACACAAACAGAATATGATACACACACACAAACTCAATATGATACACACACACAAACAGAATATGATACACACACACAAACTCAATATGATACACACACACAAACTCAAGATGATACACACACACAAACTCAATATGATACACACACACAAATTCAAGATGATACACACTCACAAACTCAAGATGATACACACACACAAACTCAATATGATACACACACACAAGCTGAATACGATACACACTCACAAACTCAAGATGATACACACACACAAGCTGAATATGATACACACACACAAGCTGAATATGATACACACACACAAGCTGAATATGATACACACACACTAACTGAATATGATACACACACACAAACTCAAGATGCCACACACAAACAAGCTGAACATGATACACACACACAAACAGAATATGATACACACTCACAAACTGAATATGACACACACACACAAGCTGAAGACTCTACACACACACAAACAGAATATGATACACACACACAAGCTGAATATGATATACACTCACAAACTCAAGATAATACACACACACAAACAGAATATGATACACACACACAAACTCAAGATGATACACACTTACAAACTGAATATGACACACACTCACAAACAGAATATGACACACACTCACAAACTGAATATGATACACACTCACAAACTGAAGATGATACACACACACAAACTGAAGACTCTACACACACACAAACTGAAGATGATACACACACACAAACTGAAGACTCTACACACTCACAAACTGAAGATGATACACACACACAAACTGAAGACTCTACACACACACAAACAGAATATGACACACACACACAAACAGAATATGACACACACACACAAACAGAATATGACACACACACACAAACTGAATATGACACACACACACAAACTGAATATGGTACACACTCACAAACTGATTATGGTACACACCATTTAAAAGCCACTCATATGCAAGAAGATACACCTACTCAAGCATATGAATATACACACACTGAAATACAGCAGACCAGACACACTGAAACACGAGTTAGTACACACACAGACACACAAGACATTATACACACTGAAATACAAGACTCTACACACGCAGATACACAGGACACTACACACACAGATACACAAGGCTCTACACACACTGACACACAAGTCACCACACACACTCAGATACAAGACACTACACACACAGACACACAAGACAGCACACACACATGCATTCAAGACACTACACACTCGGAAACACAAGACTTCACACATACCCCATCTCATGACAACAGACACATACAAGACACTACACACACTCAAGAAGATGATTACACACACACACACATACAAGAAACACCTACTCCTCAAGAAGATGATTACACACACACATACACACACACACAAGAACAAGATGATACACACACACACACACACACCCAAGAACAAGATGACACACACACACACTGGTCACAAGAAAGTACACACAAATCAACAGAACAGGGAGATGAAATGAGTACACATCAAACTAATATTGAAAATGGAAAAATGTGTACTTCATCTGATAATATAAATTTTAATTATGTATATAATTCTACACATTCTGAGAAAGTGTTTGAACAGTTTAACAATTCAGATCAAGAATTTACACACACCATGCACATGTATGATGATATGGCTGGCACACACACACACACAGCACCCCAAAGCGTATCCTCTGTACCACCAGAAACTGATGTATATACACATCACACACAACACATAAATGATTTCACACACACTCCAAGCACCGAATTGAATGAAGAAGACGTACACACAAATAATGTGTGTAATATTAATAAGGAGGATGATTTATCCTATGATGAGGGTGTGTCAGAAAATTTCAAAGAAAATGAATCTGTGCCCAAAATTGATACACACACATTTCAAGATGTCTCAATAATGGAAGAAATAGAGGGAGATATGAAATGTGTAACTGAGGAAGAAATAAGATATCGTGAGGGAACACACACACACATACCAGATGTAGTAGGAGAGGATTACACACACACTGATAATTTACAAGATTCAAACACTGTAGGGAAGGCTGCTTATTCTACACACACCCAAGAGGAATACACCTCATCATCCACTTTTGTAGTGGAGGCTGCACACACTGGTGAGGAGATTGCACACACTAGTGAAATTGATATACACACTATTGAGGAGGCTACACACACTAGTGAGGTTGATGTACACACTGGTGATGAGGCTGCACACACTGGTGATGCTGATACAAACACCGGTGAAGTTACTGCACACACTGATGATGAATCTAAACACACAGTTGATGACGCTACACACACAGTTGATGACGCTACACACACAGTTGATGACGCTACACACACTATTTATGACGCTACACACACTGATGATGAGCCTGCACACACTTATGATGAGCCTGCACACACTGATGGGGAGGAAACTGCACACACTGATGGGGAGGAAACTGCACACACTGATGAAGTGGCCACACACACGAATGAGGACACTACGCACACTAGTGATGAGGCTGCACACACTAGCGGTGAGACTACACACACTAGCGAAGAGGACACTACACACACTAGTGAGGAAGTCACAGACACTAGTGAAGAGGTTACACACACTCGTGAAGAGGTTACACACACTTATGAAGAGGTTACACACACTAGTGAAGAGGTTACACACACTACTGAGGAGGTTACACACACTAGTGATGAGGCTGTACACACCAGCGAAGACAGTACTGTACACACAAGCGATGAAGCTACACACACTTATGATGAGGCTGCACACACTGATGAAGTAACTGCTCACACTGATGAAGTAACTGCACACACTTATGATGAGGCTACACACACTGATGATGAGGCTGCACACACTGATGATGAGGCTACACACACTGATGATGAGGCTGCACACACTGATGAAGTAACTGCACACACTTATGATGAGGCTACACACACTGATGATGAGGCTACACACACTGATGATGAGGCTGCACACACTGATGAAGTAACTGCACACACTGATGATGAGGCTGCACACACTGATGATGAGGCTACACACACTGATGAAGTAACTGCACACACTTATGATGAGGCTACACACACTGATGATGAGGCTGCACACACTGAT
>JADHZB010000836.1:0-7500 GCA_015657535.1 Nephromyces sp. MM_2019
TATATATATAAATATTAATTCTATTTGATGTTTTAAACTGTGAAGGCAATAAAATTAATAGCTTCAACCAAATTGAACATTGTTTATTTTTATGATTAAAATGCTTTCTAAAGGTGTTTTAGAAATATAAAATTTACTTTAATTAAATTAGTTGTTTTAGTTTATTTCAAGTACAAATGCTGATGAAACTCATAAATACATTTATGTAGATTTAAACCATTGAAAAATAAACAAGATATAGTGTAATTCAAGTTCTTCAAAATTTGGATTTCTTGGATAAGATAGAAATGAAATTTAAACTTCAAACTTTTAATGATTAATCCGAAATAGATTTCCCTTACATAATTTCAGTATAAACGATGATTCAAAACAAGGCGTGTCACACACATCTAAATGCAACAAAAATTTATAGCTCTAACGGTTAATTTGGCATTTGCATACCGTAAACCACATACAAATACACACGCAATCCTGATCTAAACAGCGCAAGCATAAAACATACACAAATCTAAAACATAAACAGTCCTAAAATAGACACACTTTAAAAGGCACAGTGATGCATTTAGGACATTAGAGTATACCGTAAATTACACACACGCTATAAAAATTAATGTGTTAGCCATGGCTAAAATTTAACTTATGTAAACAAATCACACTTGAATAAAACATAGCACACATTTATTTCATATCTCGGATAATGTTTTTACAATTTTGAAAATATAAGCTTTGTGTGTGCTAATGTCAAATTTTACACACATATGTTACTAGATATTATGCACCACACACATGTTAGTTTATAATTTAGAATTGCAGTATATATTTATCGAATATGCGTAAATATAGCTTTATTTCAACAACTAACTTATCCACACACGTGCACACATATATATGTACTTATACATTTATATCTAAGTTATTTCAACAAGATAAAAGACATATCGATGTTATACAACACAAATAACCAATATGTAACAATTACAGTAAGTAAACGAAGCAGTGTTTAGTGTAGCAAAAGCTTAAGCTTACATTTTTACACCTACATATCATATTCTCATGTTTAAAGCATCCAATACACTCACAAAATTAAAATGATATACTCACACACAACTACACAAAACGACACAATTTTATACACGTTCATTTTTAATTTATTCGAGTACATACATTATATTTATACATCTATATGATTACATATACACACACGCGCATCATACCTATTTATATATATTTACAAATTGATTAACGTATTGAAGCACGAAAACAAAATAATTTTTCTACAAAAATTTAAATCAAATAAATCTAAATGCATTCAAAATAAATGTAGCAGAATCAAATTATAAATCTACACACACACCAAATTTACACGACACATGTTGCAATAGTACATCTTATACATTCTATGTAAACTAGCCTCAAACACACATTCTAAGTTGATTTAGCATACCTTATCTAACCCAATACGCTTGTTACACAACTTCACTAAAATTATTTTTAGGAATAAATAAAAAAACGAATTAATTATTTTACACTTCTACACATATACCTATCTAAAACGTAACAAATAGAATAATATTTACTTGTAAATTCATGCACACACACAATGTACTCAACTGATATTCTAATACCTCATATAAATGCTAATTTACACACATCAATATATATGCTAAAGACATATATGGGACATCTACAATCTTGGAAATTCATAAACTTATACATAGGGCTCTACACACAACATCTAAAATGGGTACACACATATTTGTGTTTATACACCTAATTATGAAAAAATACATCTACTTTTGAATTGAGTATGACTAAATATATACTTTATATAATTAACTACACACTTACTTGAATCTAGGATATTACATAAATCAATTCAAATTTAATAAAAAACCCCCCACACACACACACACAAACACACTCACAAATAAATAAATATATGCACAGAATATTCAAAATACATACACCCACACAAATCCATCACAATCGTAGCAAAGCTTTTAAATATTTCACACACAACACTACTTTACATTACTAACCAAACTTCTTAGCTTTATATATATTATATATATACCATATAACCCTTAAATTTATAAAAATATGGTACACATAGTTTCACATACATGATAACAAACTACACTCACAATAAATATATATACACAAAACTAATTACAAACACAAAAATAATCACACACACCAAATTAATTACACACAGCTAATTATACTCACAAAACTAATTACACATACAAAATTAATCACACATACAAAACTAATTACACACACAGAATATATAATATAATAAAATAGATTCATACACAATTATATTTATTGTACATGAACCTCATCAAAATAAAAAAAGGTATAAACACAATGCATATGTATTGTGAACATATATAATAAACGTGTAAAATCAGGTCATATACAAACAATACATATATACACGCATACACTAACACATATATACAATCGCTGAATAACATACATTATTTATATATATTTCAACCCACGCTCTTGAACAATTTGAGCCATAACTTGAACATCCATTATCACCATATAAATTGTAAATGAATTTGACTTTACACCAACTCTATAAAGTATAAACTAACACATACAAAATGCAGACATACATTAAACACTCATTACATGTAAAAAATGGCTACATAATTAGCTATTGCACACGTTATATACACAAACCGCACATACATAAATCAATCACACCCAAACCACACACACACCAATTACACTCGTACAAATCATACACACACAGATTTCATATATAGAAATTTCACATGCACAAATTACACACCACAAATTTAATTCACACAAATTATACACACACAAGCAACCTAGAATATATAGCGGTATATAGTTTGCTTACTAGAAAGGTTGAATCGATTTAAATGATTATAACAATATGTATATATAAGTATGTTTGTATATATAAATACTTATGTGTAATTAATTTTATAAATATATATATATATATATAATATAGCTAGGTTTATATATATACTGGGAATCTTTATTAAAATAGATATTGAATGCATGTATATTATATATATATTTATTTAATACATAGTGTGTGTAAAAAAAAATAATATACATATATGTATGATATATAAATAATAATGCTAAGATACTAAACTACACACACTGCACACCTCGCTTATGTAAATATAATCTCAAAAATTTTGAGGCGCTTTTAGTTTATCTGCACACAATAATAATAGTATATAACATATAGCGCACACACAAATTAAAATAATTTTAGATATATACAAACTAAATAGACTGTTAGATATAGTTAGCACAACTCTTTAAATCAAGCTGATTACATAACAAATACACACACACACACACAAACACACACCCACACACACAAGCACACCTATTTAAAGTTAGATATTGAAGCATATAAAAATGTTCAATCATACATACAAGATATATCAACGTCAACAATATAGTGGGTTGCACAAACACACTTACTATACTAACATAAACTAAACACATTATATAACAAAAATAATAGTTTGACATACTTACAAACACATGCACACACACATACACACATTAACCAAACTATATTTATACAAATACTAGCTAATGATCACAAAACGAACCATTATAATCGAATCACACACACTCGTAGATGAAAACATAAAACTATCTACATATACAGATAAATACACACTAATGAAAACAAACAGATAGACTCCTTATAACATCCTCTAGACTAGATTTGCAATGAACTGTATACATACACACTCACACACACATCCTCTTAATAGATAGTGAGTGAAATATACAACACTCACATTATAATAATGCCCCTAAATAAACACACTATGTGTAGATGATTATAAAAGGGTCTTCCTCTTCCTTAAATTTTCTACTAGCAAGGTCTATATACTTCACCTCCTTCTTCAAACCTTACACACGCGTTTACTCTATTAGTCCCTTACTCTGGGGGCAGATTACTCATAAAACCTCCCCACACACATATCAGTAAGTTGGGAGGTCTTTGGATATATATATATGTATATATGTGTGTATATGCATCTTATAGTACTCGAGGTGTCTCCATGTATAATACTCATTGTATTATTTTGGGGTGTGTGTATAGAGGGTATGTATAGGGAGTGTGTGTATAAGTTGTGCGTGTGTAGAGGGTATGTGTGTATGATGTCTATTCAATGTTTGTAGTGTGATGTGGGCTGTGTGTGATGGGTATTCATATTGAATAATGTATATAAGGGATATGTGTGTGGCCTATAATCCGAGTGTCTGTGGGTATATACATAGTTTACTGCTATACACTCACAATAAAAACAATCAGACACTAAACTAAACATATTACATTAATTTTCATATTTCCTCACACATAATTTATTATAATTACATAGTAGTTAGACACCAGCTAACTATAAGAAAATACACACGCCTCGTATTGTTATATATTTAATAAACATGGATTTCTCACATTATTATAACAATATTACACACACATAATTCTTACACTTGTATATATATTATATTCAATTCAGTGCGATGTGACCTATGTTTACACACTAAAATATTTATTGTGGCAAAATGGATATGATAAATCCGGATGAGGAAATAAACTCCCCGTAAGTTTTGTGTGTAGTTTCTTACACATCATTATACACATTATTATACACACTTTACTCACACACAAAACACCACGCACTGCACATCACACAACTCACACACGATACACACCGTACACATTTCACACCACACTCCACGCACACTTCACACATATATACACACACTCCAAACACCAACCCCCTTCCCCCCTCTTACACACATATACATATATATTTCACTCTATATGTTTAGGTATAAACAACAAAAAACAGCAAATTATACAGAAACTGATTTAACACACAAGGAATATATCCCCACTGATAATACACACACATCTGACCATAAAATTGAATCCAATTATGAATATCACACACAAACACACGACCAAATTTCCCCCAATTCAGTTGGCTCAAAATATTTGTCGCGCGATGGGACCGTTTACGTCGAATCAGTTGGCAATGAGGAAATTATGGGAACATCCATTTGTTCATTATCACCTGTAGATACACCGAAAGATATGTTTGGTGTGTGTGTATGTGTGTGTGTGTGTGTGTGTGTGTGTGTGTTGGATATGTGTGAATGTATAAATATGAACCTTTTATGTAAATATATGAAAATAAGATTAAAACAAACCATTCATAGATATGTGTATGTACATCAATACATACATAACATGTAATCAATATATACATAATTTTTTTTACACACGTATGTATATACATTTTTTTTTAAAACAATAAACTATGTATATTTATGTGCAGCTCCTTCTACATACACAACAGCTACAACTTTATCAGATGCACACAGAAATATGAATACTATAACTAAGCAAGAGTATTACAAATTTGATGAAAATTCAGATCAATATGGCCTTGTTAATTATCACTGTGATATTTGTTCAAAAGATATTACTTTAGCTTGTCGTATTAAGTGTGCAGAATGTGATGATTTTGATTTGTGTGTAGACTGTTTTTCTAAAGGTGCAGAAATTGAATTAAAAAGTGGGAAGAAACACCTCAAATCACATCGTTACATACCCATTGGTAGAAGTTCATTCCCCCTTTATAAAGCTGGTTAGTGATACACACACACACACCAACACACACTTAAATTGATTCTTTTATAGCTAAATACTCAAACATTTAAAATGTACATTTATATAAAAGTATATATACACACACACATACACAACAATACCTAGATACCTATATATATATATATATATATATATTCAAACCTACACACATCGATAGACTGAAATAAACATATGAAATTATATGAGTACACACACGCTAATCACACAAATCATCATCACAGATTATAGTATAGCTTAGTCTGATCTTTAAAGATGTGTATGTAAACTCTTATTATTCAGTTTTTTATCTATATATGTGTGTATATCTTTGCTTTGTATTTCAATTTGTGTGTATTATATATAAATTATATACAGATTGGTCAGCAGATGAAGAAATTATGCTCCTTGAAGGTGTTAGTAAACATGGCTTGGGAAATTGGAAGGTACACATTTACACACTCAATTAGCATCATTATTATATGCATATATTTTTATATTTAAATACACACATTACTGCTAATGTGAATATGCATTTTCTCCTTACATACATACATACAGCATATACACTCACATACACAAACTAGAATGTTCAGCACCACAATCTTAAATACACACACACACACTACAATATATATATATATTTGTTTAATCGCAGGAGGTAGCATTTTTAGTAAATAGTGTTGCTACGAAGCCTAAACAAAGTTTTATGTGTGAACGACATTACTATGACATTTATTTAAATTCACGCACATCTCCCTTACCCGTACGTTCATTTATATATCTTTTACACACACACATATATATATATACGTATATATATGTATATTTATATTATACACATTATTCCTTATATCCTATTTATACATATGGTGTGTTTGAATTAATCTCACACACATACACACACACAAACATAAACATATATATATATATATATTAGGACCCTAGCAAATTATTAACTTCAGCTGATGGTGGCCCTATCTTACTGAGTGAAGACGCAAACTCAGTTGATGATGACCGTCCAGGTATTTACACAATAGTTTACACATATATATATATATATATATATATATATGTATATGCACTTACACACATACATACACACACACACTTACATATACACACACTTAAGCATTTTACATATAACATAGATTAACACATATATATATACATACACATAAATACACATACACATATACACATACATACACAAACACACACCCCTCCCCCTATCAGATTCAAATAGTGTAAAGACACAAACACAAAGAACAACATCAAATAAACCTACACACCAAGTTGTTGGGTATTGGCCATTAAGGGGTGATTTTGATATAGAGTTTGATAATGAAGCAGAATTAATATTAGCAGACATGGAGTTTAAAGAGGGTGATACAGCCCAAGAAAAGGAGCTTAAATTACAAACAATTGAGATATATAATTCAAAATTAGATGAACGTATATACAGAAAACAAACGGTTATAGAGAAAGGTTTATTAGATATAAAGGCGTTACAACAAAAGGAGAAAAAACGTACAAAAGAAGAGAGGGAATTACACACATTATTAAGGCCATTAGCTCGCTTTCATTCTGAACAAGAACACGAACGATTTATACAATTACTTATTGAAGAAAAACACATTGAATTACGCCTACTTAAATTACAAGAATGGAAATCTCTAGGTTTAAAAACCCTTCAAGAAGTTCATATTTACGAGGAGGAAAAAAAAAGGAGGGAAGACATCAAGACACGCGGTATTTTATACCCGGGCATTTTCGATGCCTCCAACAAGACACACCACCGGAGAAGTCGTGGTCGTTCT
>JADHZB010000837.1:0-16242 GCA_015657535.1 Nephromyces sp. MM_2019
ATATATATATATATATATATATTCAATAATTTTGTGTCGTGTGTGGATGTATAAAATATTATAGATATGTTTGTGTGTAAGAAAGAATTAAGATATAAAATCTCTTACCAAATTCAGATAGTGGGATTTGTCGTCCATTCCTCTTCTTTTTGCCTTTTGGTGATAAAGGTTCATTGAGAGTATTAAATCTCTCAGTATTAGCTGTTAAGAAAATAGAGTAGGAAAATATATTAATTGAATATTAAAAGTGTGAAAAAACAAATAGGTATGAATTTACACATGTATTGTGTGTAGCAGGTTAAGTATTAATATATCAAAGTGTAGCAAATTAAATGTGATTATGTACAACTATTGTGTGTATAAAGTATTTACCATTATTTGCCTTTGTGTTATTATCAGTAATATATTTAAAAACTTGTTCAGAAAGGGCCAAAGATGTTGATGGATGAAAAGGTGGTAGAAGTGCCATCAAATCGTTTGCACTCTAAGTATGATAAATAATATATATAATATAAGTTGTGTTTATATGTATATTATTATTTTGTATATTTGTTTTGATATGTGTGTGTAAATATGTTGTTGTCAATATGTAAATTATTTAGAAATTCAAGTATACTTATGTATATGTGTATTAGTAACTATGTTAGAGATATATATGTGTATACTTACTGAAACTTCAGAAAAAAGTTTAAGTTTATTCTTTTCTATATAAATTCCATTTTCAGCCAATAAATTAGAAATTCCAATTTGCACATCATCCAAACTTATATCTTTTGAGTTGGTTTTATAATGAGCAGAAGTAACTTGGTGAATAGGTTCTGTAAAATACATGTGTGTATATTGAATTTGTATATAATTATCATATACAGATAAATAAACATAAATATAAATACATAAAAATACATAATAATAATAAAAAATAGACAATAATAATAAAAAATACACATAATACATATATGAAACACACACACACAACAAATATATGAAACACACACACACAACAAATATATGAAACACACACACACAACAAATATATGAAACACACACACACAACAAATATATCACACACACACAACAAATATATGAAACACACACACACAACAAATATATGAAACACACACACACAACAAATATATCACACACACACACAACAAATATATCAAACACACACACACAACAAATATATCACACACACACACAACAAATATATGAAACACACACACACAACAAATATATCACACACACACACAACAAATATATCAAACACACACAACAAATATATGAAACACACACACACAACAAATATATGAAACACACACACACAACAAATATATGAAACACACACACACAACAAATATATCAAACACACACAAACACATGTGTTAAAACGCAACATGATATAAACTCGTACAAAAAAAAAACAAATAAATAAACTCCTTTCCTAACCTATATTCCATCCTTTAGGGGTGTTGCTATTCAAATGTGTATTTGATGTGTGATTAGGCTTAATATTAGTTTTGTTATTATTTAGAGGAGGGTCATCTAAATTTGATATTTGTTTCATTTTTGATTTGGCCTTTGATTTGTCTACATTTTCTTTCAAATCAGGAAATTCTTCCAATTCAGTTGTAACACCTCGTGTCCCATTCGTTGAGTTTACATTCCAAGCTGTTTTGGGTGGTGTAGATATAGGTTTAGGTGTTGGGGTAACCTTCGGGGTTATAGCAATAGCCTTTAAAAATATATTTATAATATGTAAAAAAAGGAGTTGAAATAATTGTATATATATATTTATATATAGAGTGTGTAGGGTGATGTTAATGATAATAGTATCGTGTAAAAAAAGTATGTAAAGAGTGAGATTGTTTGTTGTGTGTATATATTTGGGAAAAACGTATTATATATAGAGTGGATGGAGGTGATGTATATAGTAAAAATGTACCAAGCTATAAATCTAGATAATCATAAGATAACTAAATATGTATATATGTGTATATACACTGCTTTAAAAAAAAAAAAAAAATTATACACACAAAATAATTATATATGCCCCTCAAAAAATTGTAATCATAAACATACCTCTTCTTGTTGTTTCTTCTGTGTCCTCATAATATCAGCAAAAGTTGATAAGTTTTCTTTGAGGGGAGTTTGCCATGCATTTTGGACTGTTTCATTAGTACCATTTTGATTGTTATTAGTATTAGTTACTGTCGGTGTTTTGCTCTGTACAGTGACCGAGGGCATGGATGATACACTATTTTCCTTGTTTGTTTTTAATGAGTTTTGTAAGTTGGTTTGAATCTGTGTGTTGTTATTATCTTTGTGTGTAGATTTTGATGTATCCTTAGATTTATTTTCAAAAACTTTGGTAGCTATTAACTTTTGTTCAGACTTAGTGCTATTTGATTTATCTTCATTTTTTGTAGTAGCTGAAATTTCACTCTGAGGTGTTGTTTTGGATTTATGTGTAGAATCCGAATTTATCTGAAGCATAGTTTTGATATCAGAGGCCATTTGTTCCCTTGTTTTGGTAGGTGTAGTAGATTCAGAGAGTGTAGGTATCTCAAATTCATTGTCTTTCATACCATCTTGTACATTGTTACTGGTTAATTTGGTTGAGTTTTGTTTTTTGGATGTACTTTTAGATGGTTTCTTAGGTGGAGTTATTGCCTTATTAATAGTCTCCTCCTTATTATCAACATCATCAAATTTTGTTATATTAATCTCACTCCTGTTAATATCATGTTGTGCTTTTTCAATATTAGATTTATTTAAATGTGTTTCTGTAAAAGTAATTTTTGACATTTGATTCTTCATATCTTGAATATTGTTTTCTATTGGATTCGATACATCATTTACCTTGTTATCATTATTGGGTGTTGTAATGTGTTGATGTGTGGTAGGGTCATGCATATTTATCTGCTTGCTTACATTGCTAAGGTAATTTGTTGTATCAAATATAGTTAGGTTTTCAGTACTAATATCTTCCTTGGTTTTTTTATAAAGCATAGGAATAAAATTGAAAGGTTCACCAGATTGTGGTGGGAATAGTGTGCTAAATTCAACCCATGACATATTGATATCAAATCTCATAGGTAAATTATGTGGGAAGAAATTACCTTGCCACCATTTGTACATTTGAGATGATGAAAATGGTCCATGTGTATATCCCTTTGGATCTCTGTAATACCATATTGGCTTTTCAGAGTTGAATGATTGTGCTGTATTCGATGTATGCATTGCAGGTGTCGCTGTAGTAGGTGTATATAATGATGAGTGTGGTGGTGTGGTTGGTTGACTAGTTGTGGTATGTGATGTATTATTCTTATTTAGGTAATTGTTTGGAGCTGTGATAATGTTATCTAATAATTTGCTTGATGTAGATGGTAAGGTTATGGGTGAAGAAATTGTAGCTGTTTGCTCAGATGGTATAGATGTATTTGGTGTGATATTCATGGGTGATACATGTTGTGTATTATTGTTAGGGTTATTCCAAGTAGAATGGTATGAAGGTATTGAAGTATTGGTGAAATTTATACTGTTCATTGATGATTTGAGGAACATTCTTGGATTTGTATCACCTATTGAAAATGTATTACTAAATTTATTTATTGGTGAATTTGGATGGAAATCTATATCATTAGTTGGAGAAGATTGTTGGAGTAAAAAACGGTCAGGTCCCATAACATCATCTAGATCAAATTTTCTTTCTAATAATAAATTAAGATAACTTCTTTCTTCTGTTGCCTCATTGTTAGGTGTGTTGGGTGTTTGATTAGGTATTTCCTTATTATCTCCTATAAAGTTTCCAAGTTGTATATCTCTAAATAAATTGTTTGGAAGCATTGAAGGATTGTTTAGGGGTGTTGAAGTATTCATTGTATCATTTATACGACTACTTGCTATACTTTGACTATCTTCAATTTTTGTTGGTGAGAGTAATCGTGATAATGGTGAATCAACACTCAAATTGATGGGTGCCCTAACGTCAAAGGATAATGCGGGTGAGTTTATCTGTGGAGTGGGTATTTGTGAGTTTGAGGGAGATGACATGGGTGTAATTTCAACTCCAGGTGCTATGAACCCAATCTTGGGTGTATTTGGATCAATTATAGGTCTTATGGGTGAAATTAGAGCTGAGTGTTTGTTCATTGAATTCGTTTTAAAGTTATTATTGTTTTGAATCTCTGGGGTAGATATGTTTGGCATCGTTACAGATGTGGAATTAGTTTCTGAATTTAGTTTTGTCTGAGAAAATTGTGTTTCTAAAGGGCCTGTAGTTTCTGTTGGTGTACTAGCACTCAATGTGTTATTTGTTATTGTGTTAGCCACTGTGGGGCTTACCATATTTGAACTTTCTGTTTCTGCTTGAGTGGTTGTAAGGGCTATTGAACTAGGTTGGTTAGTAGAGGTAGTCTGCTTAGTTGTTTGTGCAGTGTTTTTAGTGGTAGTATTGTTTTGGGTTAAAGTTGGGGTTGTATTGGGAGCACGCCTCCTTCTAATTATAGGTGAGTCTTCCCAAAATTTTTTCCCATTTTCATCCTGTTTAGTAAATGGCTGTGTTTCAGTTCGTGTTTTTTGCTCTTCTTTATCTTCGAGTAATTGATTATTATCCTTAGTTTGAATGAAATCAAAACTTTCTTTAGCTGAAATAGGTTCTAATTTTTTAGCATTAGAAGGTAAAGGAGAAAGCTTTTCTCTTGAATGATCCCGAGTGGGTAAACTATTTGTGTCGTCACTGGTTTGTCTCTGTGATGAAGGTGTTGATTCCTTAGTGTCTACTTTCGTTGTTGTAGGCGTACAGTTATCCTTATCTTGCTTAGCCTCATCATCAACAGGTATTTGATGATCAGCTGATTCTGTTTTTTGTGGCTTTTTTGTTTCACGGAAGGATCGGATTGGGTAGGTAGACCTCAACATTGTCATAGAAAGGGATTGAGTATCAATTAAAGGGGGGTTACCATAATTATTGGCCTTGTTAGCTCCCTGTGTGTTGTTAATCGGTGCTTCAATTCCTCTTGATTTCTGCATATTCCTCCATGAGCTGTCGGGTGTAAATCGGGATGAACTTCTTGTAGATTCTCCTACTGTAGAGGGATTAGTAAAAATAGGATTAGCATTTTTTTCAATCCTATCTAGCCTCTCAGACCTATCTAGCCTTTCAGACCTATCTAACCTTTCAGACCTATCTGGTCTCTCCAATCTATCTGGTCTCTCTGATCTATCTGGCCTTTTGGTACTAGCTAACGTTTCTAGGTCTCTTGGTGGGGGAGGTGAAGTTCTATTAGCAGAGATAGTTGCATGCGTATTTATAGCGTTGGTTGGGGATGCAACACGTGCTTCAGTTGTTATACTTGTGAAATCTAATCTCTCTAATTTATTCCTCGACTTGGGAGGAGTAAGTACTGGATGTAGAATTGGCATGTAGGGTGTTGCTGTACGATTTATATTTGTAGGAGGTGAATTGCTAGTCGATTGTTGCTGAAATGGTGCTCTACTTGTGTTAGTAGGGGGTGTGGTTGGTGTACCTTGTACCTGTGTAGTAGTAATCACTTGATTAGGTCCGCTATTAATACCTGTATTCGAGGAGTTATTCAAACTGGGTTCATCCTTAGAAGATCGGCGAAATGAGCGTATAGAAGATGTATTTGGGTCAGATAGCCGCCAATTGAAAGGCCTTTCATTGCTGCCACCTTCCTTTCCTTTCTCATTTGGTCTCTCAGTAGATTGTCGATAACGAAAAGAGTCTATAATAATAACAACAAAATGGTGATTTAAGGCATGTGCCATCAAACTAGATATGAAATCATATTTGAGATACTTTAATAGTTAATCTAATTGATAAGAGTACCTTTAGGTCGGCTTCTAAATGATTCAGAAGTACGCTTCCAGTGCTCTGTAGAAAGATCATTATCGGGAGCTAAGATAGGAGCTTCAGTTACTTGAGATTGTCTGGGCTCTTCTCGAGAGAAAGTACGGATTTTCTGTGTAAAACCATATAAAAGAGTAAAATGTACTAACATGAGCTATTTTTGATGCAACTAGTTGTAAAAACAAGTAGTATGGTAATTAAGTAAAGTCATATAATATGTAAAAACAGATTATAGCAGTTAGAGTATTTGATTCTAGAAGCAAATTTACCTCTGTAACTACTGTTGTGGGATTAGGTTCAGGGATGACAATATCAACGCAAGATATATTCAGAGTTTTGTTAGTCTCCGATAACTTTGGCTTGTAATAGCGATATAATTCGAGCATTAACCTTCTAGGATAGAAACTTTGGTGCCTCCTTGTTTCTTCATCTGTATATCAATGAAGAATAGTATGTATGGCTTATTGAAGCTTGCAGTAAAAGACGATAGACTGAGTTTTGATAGCCTCCAAAGAGATTAACATGATTAATTTAAGATATTTAAAAATTCAACAGAGTATACGAGTGTTAGAGGGAATTTTAGCTACACATACATAGTTTAATCAAGTGTGAATCATCAATAGGCTTACAGTTACTGTGAGGTGATATTAACGAGACACCAATGTCTTGAGCAATTAACCCAGGGGACTTGTCTACTTCATTCTTCATTTTTCAAGAGTGGTGATAAGATATTGTATATAATAACCCACTCTATTTGTGGTTGTTAATGGGGTGGCAGTCCCAAGGTTTCTTTAGTAATACCAAGGTGAGTTGTAATTGGAGATAATAAAATAAAGAAGGAGGAAGGTTGGTAGTAAGAAAGTTGTTAATCGGTAACGAAAGTAAATGTTGATTAGTCTTCAATAGTTATATGTATATTTTTGTTAAGAGGATTAATGGAAGCCTTTATCAAAATATATGTTAGAAGGAGGAAGTATAAAAAAAAGATTAAACAGTTTAACAGCTTGGTTTGGTATATGTGTAATTAAGAGCGTATTAAATAGTGAAGTGAAGAAATAAAATAAAGTGGTTTTTTTTTGCTATAAGATAAAAAAGAAATTAAATTGTAAAAGATGATATTTTTATATACTGAGAAAAAAAAACTGTGTAAACACACTTCAAGTACAGAGAAAGGAAAAATTGTGCGTCCGTAGGTAGTTCATTGAAAATAACTTAAAACAATTCAATAGCAAAAAGTAAAGTAATTTATATACCATACATAGTATTATCCAAATTAACAGTACTATGGCTTGCTAAATTTGGGGGAGGGGGGGGGGGAAAGGGTGTGGGCTATGGAGTCCAGAAGTTTTTTATCTTAACATAAATAATGTGAAATGTTTCGTTTTGTTATTGTATATATATGTTATATCTTTATAAGTTGATTGCATGGTGTGTTGTTATATGGTATAGATATATATTTGTGCGAATAAGGGGTACTATAGTTAAAAAGTTTACTAGAAATTCTAGTGAAGGGTATGCAGGATGATAAGTGGGGGAAGTGGGGATTGAGGGGATTGAGGAGTATGAAGAGAGGATTATGTGTTTGAATACATATTATTTATACACACTTAAAAGCAGTTAATTGTAGACACAACTAAAGTTTGTGTTTATATATAATTTAAAATGTACTAATGCGTGTTAAGCCGTTCGTTTACATATGTAAGTACATTTATATAATGTAGAATGTGATTAAGTGTAAATATTTGGATATGATGTAATTCAGAAAATTATATATAGATGTGCCATAACTTTTAAACATTAAATTTGTGCTGTGCTGAGAATTTTAATTAAATTATGTATTTTTAAACAAATTTATTAACAACACAAATATGCAAATATATATAAATCAAACATGGAACTATAGTGGTAAAATTTGCTTGAATATTTTAAGCAATTTTTTTGATATATTTTGTGAACCCAAAATTAGGTGCTTGTTTAAACTTTTGTTAAATATTCAGGCTAAGGAGTTTCTAATATATAAATTTATACCTTTCGTTAACATCCTATCCAAACATCTTTTTCATACAAGTATTTATGTAATAATTTACACTTGTGTGCATAAATATTAATCTCATGATATCACAACTAGTTAGATTGATGCTTTTTCATTTCAAGAACTTTGTTAGCCAGAGAAACTGTGAAGAGCTTAAGCTAGCTAGCTTGGTAACAATTTTTTTATGATCGCCAAAACTTAAGTAAGAAATTAATAATATATAAACTTAACAAAAGACAAAATGCTATTTAACACTGTTGGATGTCTTTGGGTTCAAGAAACTCACTAGTTATAAATTAATGCTCTTAATTCTAAGCTTTTAGATTAAGTTATGAAGCTTAATAATTTAGCATAAATATTTTTCGAAGTAAGTTCGATCCCTGTTTTAAATACATCATCATATAAGACTATGAAATTTTTTTGTTAAAGTGGGATATAATATCAAGTTACTATTGGCTGTATTTACCTTACTATTTTCTTAAAATGTTTTTTAAATCCAATCTTTATACAATATTTCATTTGCTTCTTAGAGTTAATGTGATATCTAAATTACCATTAAGCATAATATAACTTATAGTTATTTGGCAATTTTAGTTTCAAACAGAGTTTTTATAATGTGGTAACTAAAATAGATCATTTTATGTTCTGTGTGCATAATGTGAGGTCGAGCATTGCTATGTGCACGGAGTTTTTGTTTGTCTTCAGATAAATTATGTTCATTCTACACATATATTAGAAATTTCAAGCTCCAAAAGAAACAAGCAAAGCTAATATAACAAAATACATCAAAATTCATGAATAATTGCTGAAATAGAGTGCTTATTGGCTTTGTGAATTAGAAATTTAAATTTGTAAAATTGACAACAAAAATTTGAATTTATATAAGAATATAGGGCTAGACAAATTACTTGGAAAAAAATCATTCCACTTTCTACACTAAAAATCTAGTTAGATGAAAAATTCAACATATTCCATCCCTTGTGTTTTAATTAATTGATTATTTTTATATGTAATTGATTAAACCATAAAAAACTTTTTAAAAATATATTATGATTATAAATTAATGATCTTCAATCGATTAAAGTTCGTATTAAGCTGTTATTGAATCGATTTCCTGAAGATTTTTAGCAACTTAATTCCAAATGTAATTCAAACAAGTGTGTATGTAAGATATAATCCTACGTGTCCTTTATTTTGAACCTAATTTACCAACCCTGAAATCCCTATATTTGAAACTTCACCTTTTAAAGATCTAGTATAAGGCTACTTGACAGTCACCTATTGAGATTTTTTTTTCTGATGTGCTTGGAACTTAAAATGTGTAATGATGTAAACATTGCTTGATATTTACATATTTATCAGTGCTTTTATGATCCCAAGGTGAAAAAAAGCGATAAACTAATTATAGCCCTCAATTTTGAGGGGATATCAATTTCCATATCCAAGAAAACATACTAAGAGATGGCTTAGGAGCGTTCATTTTAGACCTGGGGCTGGATGGAGAAACTTGAGACATTGTAAAATCAGAACTACTTCCTGTTCTTTGACTAGAGTTGAAGGCGGTGGAAGATCTAGCCGATTTTCGGTCATTGCTTGCTGAAGAAGACTTTTGGAATTCTGTTTGTTTAAAACTGGTTCTGTTAGGGGATGAAAATGATGATTGTTTTGAGTGTGATGATTTGGGTGATGATGGTCTAGAGTGTGATAGCTTAAATGCTGTACTTGCTGGATCTAGTTTTACATGTTTTTCAGTTGAATCAGTTATTGATTGTGTTGGTGATTTTAAAGAAGACTTAGATGAAAATTCAGGCACAACTGCAATCTGGGTCGAAGCTCCGGGGCTTGATGATTTCGATTTAGTTCTTGCTTTGGTTTTCTGTGATCTTTTGCTCTTTGTAATTGTCTTTTTAGTTCGTGTGGCATTACTCCTTTTTGTAGCTGTGGGCTTTCTGCCAGGCGACTTGCTGGCTGTTTCAGTATTATCTTTTTTACGGAGTGTTTTTGTCTGATGATAGGGATGATTCATAAGCCATTAAATACTTTCTATACGATTTTATAAAAACTTAGCAAGAATTTTCATAAAGTTATTGTGATTTATAACCCCATAAGTTCATTAATTCTTAACTAGAATTTGTTATGGAAATTTGCTAACCGTCTTGGTTCCGGATTTACTTGATTTAGTCTTGGCCTTGGATACCTTTAATTGGTTGTCCTTTGACCCTCCCTGAAGGTTTAAAGTTTAAAGAGTGTTAAAATCAACCTAACCATAAAAATCTCTAGGTAGATCATCTAAAGTAATCAAAAACTAACTATAGTAAATATGGTAACCTCGAGGGCTTTAATGGGCCTTTTTTTGGTCATTACAGCGTTAAGAATTTTTATATAGGAATTAATATTACAGGCTGAATTATTAAGAAAATGGAAAATGGAAGATTTTTAAGAAAAAAATTCTTTTACTTTCTGGTGTTTCATGAAAGAAATTTATATTATACACTCAAAGATAACATCTAGGAATTAGTAAAGTTTAAAATTGCATTTGTAGCAAAAGACAGAAATTGATGCACAGATAAAAACAATCCAAGAAATGTAACATATACACAGCACAAAACGCAATTTTCAAGTCTTGGGAATAACTTAATCGTAGTTTGATTCTAGGCCCTAAAATATGGGCAAGACATGTGAAATAGTATGTGTATTTTCTCACATTATACAATGGGTAATTGGGGATGAAAAGTTTGTATTGCACTATTCTTTCGAGATATAAGCTATATATGCTTAATATTATATTTCCATTTCACAAAATTACCTAAAGACATATATAAGTATTCTACTGGAAATGAACTATTTGATTGTTGGAGTTCTTATGATGTCTACAAGTGTAAAGAAGCAAGATGAGTAAAGACAAGACAATTGTATTTCTATTCAACAATAAGAGGACATTGTTGCATTTTAAGCATATAAATATATTTAAGGTGTGTAAAGTGTAAGATAGAAGGAAATATAATGAGCAACGGTTTCTTTAAAAATTAAATAACTAATATTTCAATTATCACAATGAATAAAGTATCTACTTATTATGAAGACACTCTATATAGTAAATTTTGCTAATTAGATAAAACTATTAGAATAATCAAAGTTTGAGATGATCCCTTATTATTTCATGCTTCTAATTAAGCTCAAAGATTAGTTTTAAATTATTATGTGTGTCCACAGCTAAGATGTTGCACACACAAATTAGAAATGTAAACTAGTTTAACTAAGCAGTAAGCCATTTCTTATTGTGGTTATCATATACTGATAAACATGGAGTCTGATTATGTTAAGCCCAAATTTGAATGTGAATGCGTGTGCATTTGTGTATATGTGTGTATTGATGTATGTGTGTGCTTCTCTAGCTAATTTTTATAAAAGCATAGTTGTCAATTTCCAAGTTAAATGCTTAGCCTAGATTAGTTTCTCTGTTTCCAATTAAATAAAAAGTACTGACACAAAATACTAGAAAAAATTTTCACAGCATTTTCCCAGTAATCTTAAAAATTCAAATGATATATTATATATATTATAACGGTAAATATATTATTTCATTTTCCAAATTTCTAAGCTACATTGACAACAGTTATGAAACTCAGTATTCGAAATATAAACTTAAATATATATAAATATATACATCTATACATAAATGTAAGTTGCAGAGTTAATAAAAATATCATTATATACATTCAAAACAATTAATATGTTATATTGATACAACTCATGGATCACCAACCTTGTGAGTGTGTATCCAAAAAGGAGTTTTTTATATTTCAATTTATGTGCTGTGTGGTTGGTGAAAACAATAGGGTCTGGATATTTCCTAAAACATTTATGGTAGTAAGTGGTTATTTTCTTTTTAAAAATTTCAAATTTTTTATTAATTCTAAAATAAAAAAATTATTAAAAAAATTATTTTTAAAATTTAATTTGTTATGTTTCATTAAGATTTACATCAATTTTTATTAAGACTTTTCTATCAAGTTTTAAGAAATTATGGTTATCAAGACAAATTTACAAACAAGTCATGTGAAAACACAATAGTAGTTTAAAGTTTCTTAATTGTATGTATATGTAATATAACCTAGCTTAGCTATGCTAAGAATTTTAGTTTTAATATATATATATATATATGAATACTATATATTTATATGTATATATAATATATTCAAAGATATCATAAACTTATGACATGCATATATATAATAAACTATAATCCATCATAATCTTACTATATATATATATATAGTCTATATCATACATACATCATATTTGATTTAGATTTATAATAGTTATAATGTATACCTATATGAAAAATGTTGAGTAGGTGTAACTAGAATTAGATTTACTTTGTGCTGTTTGTATATTGATGGCTTTATTAATTATATTGGTATGTTTTGATAAATTTTTTTTAAGATAGCTGTTAATTACTATTAATTTTGATGCATGTGTATAATGTATATGTTTTGAAACACAAAAGCATAATATATACACAAATATAAAAAAAGAGAAAAACTTAACTAAGATGATTAAGATTTAGACCACTTTTGATAAGACGTATTAAAAATTTGTTAACTAAATAATCCAAACATACATGTATCTATATATTTTGAACCACACTACAGACAAATTATTATTATAGAGATCCAAAACATTAATTTTCTGATATATTAATTTCTAGTTGATAAATTCAACCATAAATTATTAGATTTTATATTATTATATTAAATTATGCATAAATCAGGTTTAAACAAGGAATATACTCTCTAGCTCATTACCCACGTTATTACACAATTAAATATCAATATAAACACATCTGTTTTTATTGTTTTACTTAAAGTATTCCTTAAGCATGTATGCAAAAATTTATTTACATAATAAAATTATTGTATTCTATTGATATAATAAAACAGATTAAAATTCGATGTTTAACAATTATCTCAAACGTTATAATAATGAATAACTACTAATTATATTTCAAAGGCGGTAGTATATATTATAGATGTGACGTAGCTAAGAATATAAAAAGTTTGAGAGTGTAAAATCTTTATATCAGGGTGTGTGTAGAGATAAAATGTATTAGCTAATTAATAATGTAAAACATAATTTTTATAATAAATATAAATATGTATACGCATTTCCCTTATGTATTTATATTTGTATAAAATATTAAATTTGTTAATTTAATCTGTTATCTTGTTGAAAAGAATTCAAAATATTATAAGTTTCAACTTCATTTGATTTGTATAAAAAAATTATATATTTTAAATACACACATAATTATTCTGTATGTGTATAAGGAAAATAAAGATAAATTTATATCTGTTGTGAATAAAATTAACTACTAAAGAGTATTACAAAAAAATTTTCAAACTATTTGAAAATTTTATAAAAATAAATTGTTTTTAAATGTAAGAAGGGTTAGATACTTGTGTGGAAATTAATCTTTTGTGTGTTAAGATATTTTAATATGCTTAACAAAGAAATTTCCAAAATTTATGTTTCTTTGTGTTTATTTGAATTTTGATATATAATTCAAATCTTATTGGGTGTTTTGATTTTATAAAAGTGTTATATACCTATAGTTAGATAAATTTATATGTGGCTCAATCTTTTTTTCATTATTGAGAGATACCAAAAAATTGTATGTTTATAAAAAATATTTTTTACTAGTAAACAAGGATTATCTTAACATGAATATATATATATATATATATATATATATGTAACTTAATTCATATCTAAATGCATGCAAAATGATAATATGTATTTAAAAAATATATATGTATATATATATAACTTAATTTATATCTATATATGTGTAAAATATATCTATACATTTAATAGTTTATATATAAAATTGTATAAATAACGAATTGTATATTAATTATAAAGATGGTGTATAATGAATTATATATTAATTATAAATTGGTTCGTATAGTGAATCATTAAGTAGTTATGAAGAGGTGTGTATAGTGAGTTATTTATTAGTTGTTAAGAGGTATGTGTAATGAGTTAAATATTATAGGAAGCTGCATCTCTCCATTGTAATAATTGCTCAGCAAATAGGTCACGTTCTTTTTGTGATTTTGTTTTGATTGGAAGTTCAAGGCCATTTGGAAATTCTTCAGTTGGTGGGCCAAATATACACAAACACACTTTTGCAGTAACTAATAAAAAATTAAAAAATAATATATATATATGTGTGTGTGTGTAAATAACAAGATATATATATATAATTAACTCCTAGTATAAAAAGTGAAAAATGAAAAAATAAATTTATGTATACATGCATCTAAATGAAATATAAAAATAATTATGTTTTAATTAGGTGTGTATACAATATATACATATATATATTAATGCGTGTGTATATTCTATTTATATATATATGTATATATATATATATGTTTGTGTGTACACTATTATGTATATACCTTTCCTAGGCTCTTGTTTATTTGCCTTAACAAGTGCAGGGTGACTTAAACCCTTCGAGATATTTCGTATTTTTACAATTGGGACCTTATTTGAATATTCATCACTTTCACCATATGCCCATTCAATTGAACTGTAAATAAAATGTGTGTATGTATGTGTATGTATGTGTGCTGTGTATATGTGTATGTATATATATATATATGTGTATGTATATATATATATATGTGCGTGTGTATGAATGTGTGTGTGTGTTTATGTGTGCGGGTGTGTGTGTGTTTATACATATCTGTGTGTGTATGTTTTGTATTATATAGATAATGTGTGTGTGAAATAAAATATTTACTTTAAATCTTGAGTTGATCTCCATCTTATTTCCTCTCTATCCTTATCACCAAGTAATACCTTGAGTCGTCCACCCTTTCTTAAAGCCTCCTTGGCAGAGGCTGGCAAATCTTGCACACCATTTGGATAAGGATCAACGTTCCAACCAGTGTGTGCAAAATCATATTGTGTGGGTAGATTTGCAAATGCATCAAATGGGTCAAGACCTATATTAATATAAAAATTGATATAAGAAAATATGTAAAATGTGTGTAATTGTTAAGATCGGTTATATATCATATGACACACACTTTATATATAGATAGTTATGATATGTGAAATGATGAATATAAGTTAATTTATATGTATAACCTATAATGTTATTAAAAATTAATAAGTTTGTATATGAAAAATGTATACATATGGACGAGCTGAAAATGTATATATATGCATAGATATATATGTACAACGTGTGTACACATCACTGTATATAAAATAGTGTGTTTAGAACAAATGTTTTGTAAGAATTCAACCTACTTGATTGTAAGGCTGTCAATGTTTTCTGAGCTGATGTGTGTATTTCCTTTTCTTCGGGCTTTTTATCAGGGTGTTTGGCTATAGCCTAATATATTAATTTTAAAAACAGTGCGTGTGTATATATATAATTTAAAATCATGCAAAAAATTGCGTATTAGTGTGTGTAAGATATATTTTCTAATAAATTTAGGAATAAGTTAGAGGTGTATGTGTATAAGTATATATTACTGTTTTAAATGACTGTGCAAAATCACGTGTTCTTATTGCTTCTGCAACATCACCCGATGTTAGGCAAAGACTATTAATCAATATAGTGGCCTATAAGATAAATGAATTGTAATATATATATAACATTATAAATAATATATATATGTTTGTGTGTGTATGTGTGTAAGTATTGAGATTGTATGAACATGTGTACGTATATATATGTTCAAGTGTGTATATATATGCATCTTGTGTATGTGTACAAGTTTAAAAAAGTTGTTAAATATATATATATAAGCTGTATAGTGAGTTTATATAGCTGTAATTATATACATATGTTGTGCATGTTGTTGTTTTATGTGTATGTGCTTGTTTATTGTGTAAATTTAAAACACATATATATATATAAATATACATGTGTGTGTGTGAAGAAAAATGTGAAAATATCAAACTAACCATAGCTAAGAAAGAATTTTCAGTTGAAAAGAGTGAGAGGGATTGCATAATCATTTTATCTACACCGTATCCAATCATACTGTCTGCCCCAATATCAGAAGCTGCAAAGTATGTTAATAGGCCTAAAATAACTCTCTGTAATCGAATTTGTCTAAGATGATTTTCCACAAGGGCAGATGTGCAAATAGCTTGACAGATAGCATCTACCATAATTTCATCCATACCAACATAGGCCCATGAAGCTATACAAAAAAAATAAGGAAAATGTGTATGGTGTGTGCAGAAATTTTTGTGCTCACTATTGATATAAATATTCACAATTATAAATATATATATATATATATATATA
>JADHZB010000838.1:0-5000 GCA_015657535.1 Nephromyces sp. MM_2019
ATATATATATATATATATATATAAATTGAGCATGTGTATATAAATTGAGTGTGTGTGTATGTGTGTGTACATAAACTATATGAGTGTATGTGTACATAAACTAAGTGTGTGTATGTATAAAAATGTTGAATTTTTTTGTGTGTATAAAAATCGTAAAGGTTTATGTGTATAAAAAGTATGTGTGTGTATACAAATTGTTTACATAAACAATGTATGTGTGTGTGTGTATGTGTGTGTGTGTGTGTGTGTGTGTGTGTACCTTCTGAACTACGTGTTAATCGTGTTGAGCGTGTATTTCGAGCAGGCCCATCTAGATTTGTGTGTAAATCAAAAGCCCCCTCTATTATAGTTTTATGTTTAATCATATCTTCCCAAGCTTTTGCAACAATTTCCTTCTTTTTGTGTGTATTGTGTGTGTGTATAAATATATCTTGTTTGGGTTGTTTTGTGTGTGTATTTGAACCTTTTTTCTTGTTCTTTTCCTGTGAATTTATACTGAGTGTTTTCCCTTTCTTTGATATAGATTGTGTGTGTGTATTAATTATTTTTGAATAAGTATTAGGTTGTGTGTGTGTGTCTGTAAAATTACTTGTGTGCAAATATAGCCTCTTCTTAGAACGTGATCTAATAGGGGGTGGTTCACCCCATGTTATATAATCTTCTAATTTTTCAATTTCATCATCAGATGTATCTAATATATTATCTAATAAATGTGTGTGTGTAGTGTGTGTTGTAGTGTGTGTAGTGTGTGTAGTGTGTGTAGATGTTGGTTCATTGTGTGTAGGTTTTATAGTACTTTGTACATTACTTAATGTGTGTGTGTAATATGCACTATCAAAAATTTCATGACCTTCTAAGAAATTTCTTAATTCATATAATGCCTCACCCTCAATCAACCAACCATGTTTATTACATTTGAGTGTGTGTGTATTTGGGTTATTATTATGTGTAAGATGTGTGTGTGTGTGTGGTGTATGTGTGTGTGGTGTATGTGTGTGTAGTGTATGTGTGTGTGGTGTATGTGTGTGTGGTGTATGTGTATGTGGTGTATGTGTGTGTAGTGTATGTGTATGTGGTGTATGTGTGTGTGTGTATGTGTGTGTTGGTGAGGTCGATTGTCTAGTAGGGGGTATATGTGTAAGGGATGTTTTGGATATGTGTGTAGGAGATAAAGAGGTGTGTAAAGGTATATTGTGTAGGACTGGATTGTGTGTATTTATATCAACTTTGTGTGTAACATCAGTATGTGTAACATCAGTGTGTGTAACATCAGTATGTGTAACATCAGTATGTGTAACATCAGTGTGTGTAACATCAGTATGTGTAACATCAGTGTGTGTAACATCAGTGTGTGTAACATCAGTATGTGTAACATCAGTGTGTGTAACATCAGTGTGTGTATCAACCTGAGTGTTGATATGTGTATTTGTATGTAATTCTGAGGGTATTTCTTGATTTTTATTAAATGTGTGTTTGGGTGTGTGTAAATCTACTAATTCCTTTATATCAAGATTAAATAAATGTGTGTGTGTAGATGTTAATGAGCCTAATGTATTGATTCCCCTTGAACGTAAAATGTGTAAAGAATTGGCCACCATTTGCCATACATCATCAGATAAAGGGCGAGGTGGGTTGTGTGTAAATTGAGGTAAAGTTTGTATAATCATAGGCTCATTTAGATGTGTGTGTATATCATTATGTATGGGTTGATCTATAAAATAAAATATTTCAAAATAATTAATATACATACACACACACACACACACACACACACACACACACATACACCATAAACACATACATTATAGGATTTTACACACACACATATACATTATAGGATTTTACACACACACATATACATTATAGGATTTTACACACACACATATACATTATAGGATTTTATACACACACATATACATTATAGGATTTTACACACACACATATACATTATAGGATTTTACACATATACATTATAGGATTTTACACACACACATATACATTATAGGATTTTACACACACATATTATATATATATACACAATATATAATATATAAATTATACACACACCTTTGTGAGATGTGTGTAGATTATAATCATCCTCTGGTGTGTGTATTTCATCAATTGAATCAGTAGATGAAATTTCAATAATTAAATCTGAATCACTACCAATTTCATTTACACACACACTATTCACACACATATTATTTACACACACATCATCAATATATTGTTTTGTGTGTGTATTAAGTGGGAGGTATTTTAAATTATTAAGTGTGTGTGTATCAATGGGTATAGAAAGTTTTGAAAAAAATTCATGTGTATTATATCTGGTGTGTGTGTGTGTATTGTTTGAAGCTATGTGTGTGTGTGTAGGGTTATTGTAGTTATACATGGGCTGTGTGTGTGTAGAATCATCCTTATCCCTCTTAATATAAGCAATTTGTTCTAGATTTGTGTGTGTGTACGGTTTACTATTTAAATGTGTAGATGTTGTTTTAGAGTGGTTGTGTGTAGATACATCAAAATTTAGGGGTAGATCTGTGTGTGTGTGTGTAATTGTATTTGATGTATCAAACTCATCTTGACCATTTATACTAGATGTGTGTGTATTATTAGATGTGTGTGTGTTATTAGATGTGTGTTTATTATTAGATGTGTGTGTATTATTAGATGTGTGTGTATTATTAGATGTGTGTGTATTATTAGATGTGTGTGTGTTATTAGATGTGTGTGTATTATGATTAGATGTGTGTGTATTATTAGATGTGTGTGTATTATTAGATGTGTGTGTATTATGATTAGATGTGTGTTTATTATTAGATGTGTGTTTATTATTAGATGTGTGTGTATTATTAGATGTGTGTGTATTATTAGATGTGTGTTTATTAGATGTGTGTTTACTATGATTAGATGTGTGTTTATTATTAGATGTGTGTTTACTATTTTTAGATGTGTGTGTAGTATGAGTAGTTGAGAGATTAGATCGTTGATATTTGTGTGTATGATGATGAGATGTGTGCTGTTTGTGTGTATTGTAATTAGGTCTGTGATAATTGTGTGTGTTATTAGATAAATGTGTGTAATTGGGAGATGGTTTATATTCTAATAGTGTGTGTTTGTGTGTGTGTGTGCATTTCTTCTTAGAGTGTATATCATCTATTTGTATATATTTGTGTGATGGGTGTGTAAATAAATCTGTGTGTAATGATGTATTATTTGAATCATCTCCATATACATTGGTTATGCTATCAATATTTGAAATAGCTCTGTGTGTGTGTTTGTATAATAAATGTGTATGTACACCATCACTGTCAATAGTGTCATAATAATGTGTATTATAATCATTAGATTTATTATCCTTATCATTATTGAGGTAGTGTGTGTGTGTATTATTTATATCAATTATATGTTTGTGTGTATAAGGATTATTGAGTGTGTGTGTATTTTCTTGTAATGATAATATATTATTTTCTGTGTGTGTGTACAAATTATCAATATTATTATTATTTTCTGTGTGTGTGTACAAATTATCAATATTATTATTATTTTCTGTGTGTGTGTACAAATTATCAATATTATTATTATTTTCTTTATTTAATCTCTTTGTATATCTATAACTCATAAAATATTTCATTTTTGAAAAATATAATAATAATTGTTGTAAGTGTGTGCGTGTGTATCTGTGTGTATGTTTATGTGTTTGTGTGTGTATATACTTGTGTGTACGTGTGTGTAAACCAAAACCAAATAATACTTCACGTGGGTGTAATATATGCCCATAAAATTTATATAACATAATCCTTAATGTGTGTGTATTGAGAGATGTATTATTTATATTTATTCTAGAATATTTAATGTGTGTACGAGGTGGGTAAATTGCTCTACCTACTGGACCTGTGTGTATATAATTAAGAGGTAAACAAATTGTATATATATATATATATATATATATGTGTGTATGTGTGTGTATGTGTGTGTGTGTGTAAAATTATCCAAAATATTTTAGAATTATATATATTAGTGATATTTTAAAATTATAAGATATTTTGATGTGTGTGTATAGATGTGAGTTTAAAAAAGATATATGTGTAACTATTTGATATGATTATATGTGGATAATTGTTATTGAATACTAATTAGTTTTATGTGTATTTATAATTATATATTCAATATAAATTCATATAAATCCCCTGATTCATCATAGTATATACACACCCAATACAAATATATATACATATACAATTCTACATCTATACTTTATTACCACACACACACCCCTACACACACACACACACCCCTACACACACACACACACCCCTACACACACACACACACCCCTATACACACACACCCCTACACACACACACCCCTACACACATACGTCCACCCCAACACACACACTTCCACCCCTATACACACACACCCCTACACACACACACCCCTACACACATACGTCCACCCCAACACACACACTTCCACCCCAACACACGCACACACACATTACCTCCTGAACAAATATTTTTCCAAAAAATTTCAGTTAATTCCATACAACAATTTTTATTTGATTTTACACTCATTTGGACGTTTTCCAAATTTAATTTATGAGGAGGTAAAAAAAACGTCGATTTGTTTGCATTTTTGGCCAAAATTGAAATACCAAAACAAAATTTAATAAAATTTGAATTTTTGTTTGAAATACAAAAAATGGGTAAAATGTGTAAGATATCAAACTGTGTTCTATCTTGTTTATCTCGTGTTATCTGTGTGTGTATGTGTAGAAAAATGTATATATGTATGAGATGTGTATGTGTGTGTGAGTACTTTAGTACAGATATATATATATATATATATACAGCACACACACATCACACACACACACACAACACACACACAGCACACACACATCACACACACACACACACACACACATCACACACACACACACACATCACACACATTACACACAACACACACACACACACATCACACACATTACACAC
>JADHZB010000838.1:7500-10000 GCA_015657535.1 Nephromyces sp. MM_2019
TCTTCCCACATACAATAAATAGTGTGTAATCACATACACACACACAACAAAATAATATATACACAACACACATACACCCCCACAAACAACACACACCCCTTCCAACAACAAACAATAATCACACACACACATACACACACATACACACACACAACACACACACATACACACACATACACACACACACAACACACACACACACACACACACACACACACACACACACATACACACACACACACATACACACACATACACACACAACACACACACAACACACACATACACACATACACACAACATACACACACACACACACATACACACACATACACACATACACACACAACACACACACATACACACACACATCACACACACACACATACACACACAACACACACACACACATACACACACATACACACATACACATACACACACACACATACACATACACACACACACACATAACTAACACGTTGTGTGTGATTTAGTTGTTTATAGGGGGTAGTATATCCCCAATCAAATTGTATAAAACGAAGGCGTAATTTGTGAATTTGGTTGAAAATGAAAAATAATAAAAAAATTTTTGAATTGTCCGATAAATTTTTAATTTTTAAATAAATTAAACCGCCAATTATAATGCGTTTAATTAACTCAATAGAACTGGGTAATAACTCTAAATTTTTATCTGTATATATATATATATATATATATATATATATGTGTGTGTGTGTGTGTAAAGGGGTGTGCGTAAGGGTGTGTGTGTGTGTAAAGGGGTGTGTGTAAGGGGGTGTGTGTGTGTAGGGGTAAGGGGAGGGGGGTAGGTGTAGGGGTAGGGGAGGGGTATGTATGGGAGGGAGTGTGTAGAGGAGGTGTAAGGGTGTGTGAGTGTGTGTTTATATATATATATGTGTATAAATGTATATATATTTATGTGTATAAATGTATATATATTTATGTGTATATACATACAGTATATATCTAGTTGTGTGTGTATGTATATATATATAGGTATGAAAGACTGGTTATGTGGGTATATGTGTAAAGAATGGGTGTGTGGAATATCAATGGTGTGTGGAATATCAATGGTGTGTGGAATATCAATGGTGTGTAGGGATGTCTCTGTGTGTATTTAGGATTAAGGTGTGTGTGTATGAAATTTAAGATGTATACATATATAGATAATGTGTGTAAGGTCATGAAAATGAGTAGTATATATATCAAGAGATGAGGAATAGATAAATATAGAAATCTACACACATACAATACTACACACACAACACAACACTACACACACAATACAACATACACAACACACACCTTCAATTTCAAGGACAGATAATTGATTGAGTTGTTTGATACTGTCTAAGAAAAGGTGTATGTGTGCATTGGGTGTAACTGTGTGTGAAATAAATTGAATTCTGTTAGGATTTGAGCAGAGTTTAATACTACTCATAATGTGTGTAAATACATAATCCATTGAAACTCTTGTAGTAATTAATTTGAGTGTGTATACCCAATGGGAAGATAACAAATGGTCAAATAAACGTCTGGCTGCATTATTGTTATCAAAATGCACATCCTCTATAATAATAGTGTTTATTTTTGATTTTACACAGTCAAATCTATCACACAGTGTGTAACACTCGCTATCTTTAATATAGCCCTTTAAATGGAGTGTTGTGTGTGAAAATTGACTCATTTTGGAGGGTGTTTTTGAATTGAAAATTTCAAGTGTATTTACACATTTGGTATATTGTTTTAAGGGGATTGATTATACATCAAATTGTTGAAGTTGATTGTCTTTCTAATCTGCTGTGTGTGTAAACAATAATAAATAGTTAGTAGGGTAGGGGGTGGGTGGGTGTGTAGTATATGTTGGGAGTATGTAGAAAGTGTGTGTGTGTGTGTAAGGTGTATGTAAGGGGTGTGTAAGGGGGGTGTAGGGGGGGTGTAGAGTGGGTGTAGGGGGGAGTGTAGAGTGGGTGTAGGGGGGAGTGTAGAGGGGTTGTAGTGTGTGTAGTAGGGTGTGTAGGAAGCGTCTGTGTCTGTAGTGTGTGTGTAGTAGGGGGTGTAGAGGGGGTGTAGTGTGTGTAGTGGGGTGTGTAGGAAGCGTCTGTGTGTGTAGTGTGTGTGTAGTGTGTGTGTAGAGTGTGTGTAGAGGGGTGTGTAGGAAGCGTCTGCGTGTGTAGTGTGTGTCTATAGGGTGGGAACTAATAAGGGTTGAGAGGGGGGAGCGTAAATGTGTAGGCTAGAGTGTGTTAGAGTGTGGGTGTGTTGAGATGAGTAATTGTGTATGTGAGTTTAGGTGTGTATGTGTATATTATGTGAATGTATATGTGTATATACATATATGGGTAAGATTTGTAAATGTGTGTGTGTATGATAATGTGTATCAGTAATGTATATGTATGTGTTGTAAGTATAGTTGGAGATGTGAATGTGTATATGTGCATGTGTGTAAAGTTAAATAGCATGATTTTTTATGTTTTCA
>JADHZB010000838.1:15000-19425 GCA_015657535.1 Nephromyces sp. MM_2019
ATATATATTAAAAAGTGTGTAAAACATATATTTACACACTCTTTTTTGTATATTTAAAGCGAATAGTTGGATTTACACACACACAATACAACTCATTTACACTTTTTTTTTAACTATTTCGAGATTATAATTTTATTTTCGACTATATACTTACACAGATACACACACAAACATTAATTAATAAAACATTACATACACACTGAATAAAATGTTACAGACTAATTCCACATATATAAACACACACCTACATAACTAGATATAAACATACGCACTCAATTTCAGCACACACACATACATACTCAAATCCAACACACACATATACATACTCAAATCCAACACACACACACATATACATATTCAAATCCAACACACATACATACTCAAATCCAACACACACACACATATACATACTCAAATCCAACACACACACATACATACTCAAATCCAACACACACACACATATACATATTCAAATCCAACACACATACATACTCAAATCCAACACACACACACATATACATACTCAAATCCAACACACATACTCAACTCCAATACACACACACACAAACTTATTTATATATATATATGTATATTAGAAAGGGATATTATGGGGGTATTTAAATTGTTTAATTAGTTGGTGTGCATTACATGTGTGTGTGGGTAAATCCAACTCACTATTTACAAAATTATGAACGTCACACATCCAAACAGCCAACTTTTCAGTGTTTGCAATTTGGGGGGGATGTTGGCCAGCAATTTCTTGAAAACTTTGCCTACACACATGGCATGGGTAGAGGTCTACAAAGGCTAATAAAAATTTACACATTTCTTCCTTTTCTTTGTTTGTCTATAGAAAAAAAAAATTTGAGCGGTGTATGTGTATGTGTGTGTGTGTGTGTGTGTAGTGTTTATTTAAATATATAATATTGTTGTGTGCATGATGTGTATCATATATTCATATATATATAGTTGTGTGCATGATGTGTATCATAAAAAATATTCATAAATATATATATATATGTTTATAGGTGTGTGTGTGGTGTGTACCCAAATATATTTATATAGTTTTATGTGTGTGTCTGTGTGTGTGTGCAATTTCGATATTGAGGGTGTAATCAAGGGGAAAATGTGATTATGGAGTAATAGGTATAAATAATCGTGTGTAATGTGTGTGTGTGTGTGTAAAATTATTACTGGTTTTTCAGGGTAGTTAGCAGCAACTGTGTGTAAATACCGCCAGGTGGACCGGCCAATTTCAGACCGGTCGGGCGGTCCACCTTCGCGGAAATTTTCGGAGGCCTCGCGGTCAGTACACGACGGGTCTTCACATTTATTTAATAATTTGTTAATAAAATGTTTCATAATAATGTGAGTGTGTGTGTGTGTATGGGTGGGTGTGTGTGGGTGTCTGGAGGATTGGGTGTCTGGAGGGGTGAATGTGTGGAGGATTGGGTCTGTGGAGAGTTGGGTGTGTTGAAGGGTATGTGTTTGGAGGGAGTGGGTGTGGAGGGGTGGGTGTTTGGGGGTGTGTGGGTGTGTGTGTGTGTGTAGGGGAGTGTGTGTGGAGGGGTGGGTGTTTGGGGGTGTGTGGGTGTGTGTAGGGGAGTGGGTGTGGAGGGGTGGGTGTTTGGGGGGGTGTGGGTGTGTGTGTGTGTGGAGGGGTGTATGTGTGGAGGGGTGTGAGTGGGTAGGAGGGATTTGAGTGTGTGGGAGGGATGTGAGTGTGTGAGTGTGTGGCTGTAGAGTGGGTGTAGAGGGTCTAAGGGTTGTAATATTTGGTTTGTACGTGTGTGTGTGTGTGTGTGAGTGTGAGCATGTATGCGTAAAGCTGTGTACTCAATTGATATGTAATGTATTAGTGTTTTAAAGTAATTAAATACTAAATGTGTAATATGTGTCTAGTTGAGTGATTATGTGTGGCTGTTGGTGTAGCAATAGCATTGATTGTAGTAATGTGTGTGTTCCTAGCATTTAGTGTGTTTAGCTGTGTGTGTGTATGTAGCTATGTGTGTGTATGTAGCTGTGTGTGTGTGTGTAGCTGTGTGTATGTGGAATATTAAATATTTATAGTGTGTAATGTTATCGAGTGTAATTAAAAATGTGTAAAAAGGGTTATGTGTACTCACATAGTTTATTTGTGTGTGTGTATATAGATCATTGATATGTAAATATTTCTAATATGTGTGTGTAATATTTTTTTTTGAGATACATATAGGTTATACCTTCAATGTGTCTAGAGAGTAAGTGAGTTTGTTTAAATAAATTTTTAATGTGTGTGGATATAATTATTTAGTGTGTAGATATAATTATTGTGTGTGTGTGTATATATAAGCTTTCATCATTGTCGAAATAATTAAATAAAAACGAAACTTAATAATTTTAATATTTTTAGGAATTATTAAAATTTGGTGTATTTAAATCATTTTAATTGATTTTGTGTGAGAAATTTAATTGAAATTAAATGGTTGAAAAATGTGTGTGTGTAAAATGTGTGTATGTAAAATGTGTGTATGTAAAATGTGTGTATGTAAAATGTATGTGAGTGAAATATGTGTGAGTGAAATGTATGTGAGTGAAATGTGTGTATGTAAAATGTGTGTATGTAAAATGTGTGTATGTAAAATGTGTGTATGTAAAATGTGTGTGAGTGAAATGTGTGTATGTAAAATGTATGTGAGTGAAATGTGTGTGAATGTTATATGTGCAATGAGTGTTTGATATTTAATGTGTGTGTGTGTTGAATATGTAGATGGTAAGTGAAATAAAATGTGTAAATGGTATATTTAATAAATCAAAACATGTTATTCTAAGAAACTTCAATTTACACACATTTACACTCTAAATTACACACATTAGTTAACACTACACACACAATGTATGTTATTAAATTTATTATAAATAATATTATAAAGCAAACAATTACACCAAAATGTGTGAATTTTATATAATTACGTAATTTAATAGTATTTTTAAAAACTTTAAAACAATTATGTTTTGTTTTAGGTTGATGACGAGCTTTTAGATTATGTGTGTGTGTATATATATATGTGTGTGTGTGTGTGTGTGTGTGTATATATGTGTGTTTGTGTTTGTGTGTGTTTCTATGTGTGTATGTGTATTTGTGTGTATGTTAGTGTATATGAAACTGTATATGTGTGTGTATATGAAACTGTATATGTGTGTGTATATGAAACTGTATGTGTGTGTGTGTATAAAATTGTATGTGTGTGTGTGTATAAAATTGTATGTGTGTGTGTGTATAAAATTGTATGTGTGTGTGTTTATGAAACTGTATATATGTGTGTGTGTATAAAACTGTATATATGTGTGTGTGTATAAAACTGTATATATGTGTGTGTGTATAAAACTGTATGTGTGTGTGTGTATAAAACTGTATGTGTGTGTGTGTATGAAACTGTATGTGTGTGTGTGTATGAAACTGTATGTGTGTGTGTGTATAAAGCTGTATGTGTGTGTGTGTATGAAACTGTATGTGTGTGTGTGTATGAGACTGTATGTGTGTGTGTGTATAAAGCTGTATGTGTGTATGTGTGTGTGTGTATAATCAAGTTAATTATTATTTATTTTTATATCAACTAGTGTAGGAAATGCTTTTTTTATGCGTTGAATAATTTCAAGGCGAATTGACTGTGAAATCCCCGTCGAAAGTTTTGAAGTTAATTTCAATTCCAAAGTTGATGCAACACCTTCAGTTGGTACACACAATTTTGTAATTTGTATGGTACTCCCTATAAAAACACACACACACACACACACACATATATATATATATATATAATATGGTGTGTGAAAGTATAAAATAAATAAATTTTTGTAAATATGAGATTTTAGTTACCCGTAATATTAAGAAAGGGTCTAACAGTGTCTAGAACTTCTTCTATCGCCTCACTTGTGAGCCCTTTGCTATCTGTGTGTGTAAGTTTAAATATAAATGATAAATACACACACACACACACACTTACATACACACACACACACACACACACACACTTACATACACACACATACACACAACACACACACACACACACACACACACACACACATACACACACATACACACAACACACACACACACACACACACACACATACACATACACACACATACACACAACACACACACACACACACACACACACACACACACGCATACTCAATATATATAATTTTTTATATATATATTTATTTGAAGGTGACTGAATGTATTGTGCTTATATATTCATGTATGTGTGTGTACATAATTTGCAAAGATTTTTCTGTGTGTGTAACCTATATATATACATGTATATATAAACGTGTGTAAGTTGTATAAATGAATGTGTAAAGTATATATAAAAGTGTGTTTATGTTCTATAAATAAGTGTGTAATAAATCTCAATATGCATGTATATATAAATATATA
>JADHZB010000840.1:4813-23956 GCA_015657535.1 Nephromyces sp. MM_2019
TGTGGGTGTGTAGTGGTTGTGTGTGGGTGTGTAGTGGTTGTGTGTGGGTGTGTAGTGGTTGTATGTGGGTGTGTAGTGGTTGTGTGTGGGTGTGTAGTGGTTGTGTGTAAAGTATCATGTAAATCAAATGTTGATTCTGGTGATAATTGGAAAACTGGGATGTTGCTTAGTGAACTCTTAACCCTATCAAGAAAATTAGTATTGTATTGTACTGATACTTTCCATGTACCTACATTTGAAGTTATATTGACTAAATTTTGTTGTATAGAAATGTGTGGGTCTTCACTGATGGGTCCCTCATCATCTGAATGTGTAGCTACATTATAATTAAACATAGAATTGGTATAACCTTTACTAGATGTTGTGTGTGACTTTGAGAGTTGATATGTGTGCATCATTTGTGTAAGGAAACGCAATGCTGTATAAGTAGGTAATGTACGTGTAAATGTGTGCATAATCCTCAAAGCTGAAGATAAATTATTAAGTAATGAATTATTGAGAGATATCTTTTTGTTAGAAGGTATATTTTCAATGGTCCATCTTTCAATAAGTAGTTTATCATTTCCTTGATTTGAGTGTGTATATTTATCATTAATCTCTGTAGGGTGGGTATGTAGATTTTCATGCGTAATTGATATATGATATGTGTGTGTATTATATCATTTGGTGTATTTGTAATATATCTATTCGATTTATAGTGTTAAGAAATATATAGTTTTAGGTTCTATAAATGTACCTGTATAATCTTTTCCATAAGTGTAGTTTGTATTATTGAAAATCTGATTATCCCTATTTGTATTATAAATCATGTGTTGGTCTGATTGGTTATATAAATAACTAGGTTTGTTTATTGAATCACACACATTTTCTCTAATATAATCTTGTTTATCTGTAGGCTGTGTATTTCTTGACATGCTTGTTCTTGGGTAAGTATGTTGTGTGTGTGTGTCAGATGGAAAAGAGAGTTCAGATTTTTCACCAATAGTAATAGATGAAGGATTTAAAAAGTGTGTAAAATCATCTCCTGTAATCTTATTTTTTTCATTCAGTATTTTAGGTGTTTGATTTACTAACAAATTATGTTTCTTTGATATTTCTGAATGTTCTGATAATGGGTGTGTAGAATGTGATTCATCCATAAAAGAAGGTGTATTACAAAGATCTATTAGGCGTGATATGATTGGATCTTGATTGTGTGTATCTGAAGGATTGAAAATAAGATTTGTTAGGTTTTAATTGGTATATACACTATATATATTTATATATATATATATATATTTATGTGACAACATATTCACGATTTTTATATATAAATATGTATTAAATGATGGCTATTATTTAACTATATATATATTTATGTGACAACATATTCACGATTTATAAATATATATATATATATATAATTATAAATTAAAAGATAGCTATTGTTTAAATATATATATATATATATATATATATACCTATAGAAATACTTTGATGTGGTTTACACAGATATATATCAAGCCAAATAGACCATCTTGAATTGAGTGAAAGTAATTCATTGTTACATACACTCTCGTACGTCCAATCTACTTGTGGTGTTTCAAGATTATAGAAACTAGATCTAATAAATGTATATGGATTTTCAGATTTAGTTTCAGTTACATTATTATTGTTTTCTTCAAATTCAGTCAGATCAATAAAGGGTATTTCACTATTTGCTACAGTTTCTGTAGTTTTGAATGTATTTAAAATGGAGAGATCTTCTTCTACATATTTCTCAGTTGTTGAATTTGCAAATCTTCTATGTATTTCATATTTAGGTGGACTATTGGTATGAATAATAGGCTCGTTAAAGTTGAACTGGAAAGGTATAAGTATTGATTGTTTGTTTATATGTGATTTTATATGTGATTGATCTGTATTTTCTTTGAAGTGTGTATCTGTTCGATATGCTGGTTTATTCAAATATGAAGAATTATCAGTATCCTTCACCCTATATGAATTATTTGGATAAGGTGTTTTGGTTAAAAGTGTAGGAGGAGTGTTTAAGCCTAAATCAGATATGTTATTAACATAATTATGTATAGGTGAAGATGATTTTGATTGTGTGTGATGATCATCTAATACTCGGGAAATAATTTGAGATTTATCCAATTTACTTTGTGAATTGTGTTGTGATGAATCAATTGTTTCTTTGAAATTTTTTTTACCTTTTTGAAAATGATAATGACATTGTAAATCTGGAGTGTTTTTATCCCAAAAATTTATTTCTAAACTATTAAGTTGTGTGTTAATATCTAAATATGTATTCTCTATCTCAATATTATTTTGTTTATGTTCAACATTATACATTTCATTGCTTTTAGATTCATTTTGGGTGCATGTGTTAGTGTTTGGAATTTGTTTTGCAAATTTGTTTTGAGTACAAATCTCTTTAGGTGCATTATTTGCTTCGTTATTGGTTTCTTGAAGATCCGCCTTACTCAGAAATTCTGTAATAATATTATTTCCATGTGTGTGTGCAACATTCCTCTTATCTTTATTATCTTGACCTTTTATATCTTTATTCATAACCACAGATTCAATCCCGAATGGTTCATGTGTATCTTTAACATTATCTCTATTTATGGTGCAAGCTTCAGACTGTGTATCTAGTTCAGGATTATGTTTACAATGTATCTTTTTGTTTACAGAGTTAATCTCGTTTTCTTGCTCTGGTTTATTAATTTTGTACTTATTTCTTTCATTAATGTTTGCTTGGAGTTCTTCTAAAGGAATATCAGTGTTTAAATCTATAGAAAAGGAGTTTTGAGGTTTGATAGAAAATTTGCACCTAGTTAGGTCCAATTCAATCTTGTTTAGTTTCTCTGAATCTTTTATTTTATCGATTGTGGATTGATTGGGTGATTTTGGTGCTAATGTTGAATTATTATACTCATTCCTTCTTTCCTTAATAAAAATTTCATCCAAAGAGTCATAATTAGAGTTATTAGGAAGAGGATCCAACTTTTGTTGTTCATTATGGGATTGATCACATTTCTCAGAAAATTTTTGATGGGAAGGCTTCACGCTGTTTTCTTCATTTTCATTACCTTTCTTTGGTATATTAAGGAGTGGAATTATTGGTATATTACTGAGATTACCTCTTGAAGTTATTATTGTATCTAAAATTTGCCTTATCCATTGCTTTTGAAGTGTTTCCAAATTTCTGGGGGTGATCATCCTTCGAAATTGAAAGTTTTTTCTTTAATGAAAGATGTGTAAGCTTGATAAAATTTATTTTGAGTAACTCAGATCCCTTTATATAACTGTTATATATTAATTAAATTCAAAGCGCCATAGGTAGAGTTAGTTCATGAGAAAATGTCAATATAAGTTTTGAACATTATACATGGGATAATATAATAGGCTTCAAGGACGCTTGGTTATATCTATGGTTATAATATATCCCATAAATATATAAAGTAGATATTGTGTAGGAATGACTGAGTTGAAGATGTATTTAGTCCTGATAGACAGTGTGAAATAAAAATTCAGGGGAACTGTTTTGGAATCTATAAAAATATAGGCTCGCATTTTACCTTGAGAGTGTAACAATACTGGAATATTTGAATAGTAGGCTATTTTAAAAACCTAAAATAAAATTTATACTCACCTTTACATATGTATGTGATCCTGAGCTCTTTCCTTTACGTTTGAATGTGAATAATTTAGAGGGTGCATCCATTAAAACTGTTTAAGTACCAATTGTATTCAGACTTTATGTAAAACGAAATTGTTTTTCCCTCAATGATTCTTTCTGAAATATACATTATGAATCCGGAAACTTAAGAATGAGTTTGAATGATTTGTTATGGCTAGTTGTGGTTAAATGGTGAGTTTTTTAAATCACTTTCAGCTATTAATAAATGAGTAAAATAAAACATTGGGCCAGAAAAACAAAAGGCGGGAAAGCTCCAGATTTATTCAACTGCATCTGAGCTGCCTCATTATGTCACCTAAAGCCTTCGAAGGCATCATAATCTATATTTTATGTATTGTAGCTAAGTTGAATAGAATTAGATGATTAATCAAAAGTACTTACATTTTTATGGCAACGGTCTTCAGTAGCGTAGTCCCAATATTCAAGAGCGGGTGCAATATTTTGCGGAAAATGCTGTTTTGTTGAAATTTTGGGATCATCAATTAAATTGCAAGATTATAATTAAGAACAGGGGTTGTATTACTTTCTATATTCTATACGAAATAATTTAACGGGTATCAAAAACATTGCAGATATTAAATAATATGATGCCATGAATCATAGTTCATATGAAAGGGAAACTTGGGATTAAAAACAGTGTATATATTTATAAATTGCTATTTTTTCAAAAAAATTGATAAAATTTTATCGAATAAGGGAAAATTATAAAATTAGGTAATGTATTTATTCACACTTTAAGCATGAACTAGTTAGTGGTTTAGTACTTTGTACTGTAACTTATGTATTACCTTTATTTCTAATAATAATTTATTATGTGTTGATTTAGCGGTATAAGATAACAATATACTGCTATATCTTGTTTTAGTTAATTAATTTTTTTACAGGCTGTTTATGTACATAAACACAAGATTTTGAGTTTAGCATGATTGCTTGGGAATTGAATAAAAACTTTATAATGGCTGTTAATTAGTATCTATTTAGGACTACTTTATCAATCGTATAAGCTCAGATGGTTAAATATATCCAACCAGTTGTTTATAGATTTAAAATTTTGAAAAATGGATAATATTTTAAATTGTGAAATAAACATAACGATTTTTCAATAACACCAAAAGGGAAATTACTAGTAAATTGCTTCCATAACAAATGGACTTGTTAAGCCTTATAACCCAAAAAAAAAGACAACCAAGATAAATAACCTATCATACTAAAAAATGGGTAAATAAGTGATGAATTATCAGCTACATTATACAAATTAAACTTTTCCCTTGATCAAATTAACCAACTGATTTAGATGATGTTTAAAAAATACTATCAAAGATGATTTGGGCTGAAAATGTAATTAGTAAAACTATCTATTTTTGAAGATTAGTTAAAGACTATTTCTTATTAATTTCCAAAAGTCTAAAACATCTTGCAAGATATCTTTGTAAACTTATAAAGTTGGGACATAAATTTCTTACAGAATTCTTTTAATTTTTAAATTTTAACATAGAAACTAATTTTTATGAAACCTTAAATTATGTAATTGAAGCTACTTAAACTCGAGAGTATAAAGTTATTAAATTTAGTAGCTTTATACAAGTTTAAGCACAAGCATTATAAATGTTTTTGTTTTTTATTGAAGCAAACTTTTATTTTTCACTTCAGTAATTTAGACATGCACAAAAACCACGATATGAACTAAAGCAAGGAAGCCAAATAACTTAATATTAGGTTTCGAATCATAGCTAATTCTAACAAGTATTTTCATCTTATAAATTCAATTTTCCAGATTTTTATTTGATTTATATCTTAAATTCACCACATGTGTCAACTTTCGATTATCGAGTCATAATAAATTGATTTCATTTTGTTTTTAGCTAATTTGGGAGCTTAACTCCGAACTTTTATAATTATATACATAACTTGACAACGCTTGGCTATGATATATAAGTGTTTCTTTATTTTTTACTTTTTATACTCGAAATCTGTATCATGCACAAGTTCTACAAGAGCTACGATTAATATTTAAAATCTATCTGGTTATTGCATTTAATTTCATAATATACATACACAAAACTTAATTACTTAGGCTCTAGGTCTCTAGTTAATTACAACATTTATCATTTATTATTTAATAATATGTTATTTATCATTCATAGAATTCTCACAGAGCTTCAGATGTTAACCGAATATTAAACACGTATGAGATAGAACCAAAATGACCATATAATAGGTTCTTTATTTAAGATTTTCATTTCAGGACAAATAAATAAAAATAATATTCAATGATTAAAGCTTTTTAAAGTGAATAATCATAGGTGAATATAAAACGAGTGTGTAGTAAGGAAGTGAGAGGTGTAAAAGGACAATGGAAATGTAATTGTGTTTGTGGTGTTAATTTGGGTAAAATATTGGGATGTGTCTTAGCGTAATGATTTTTCAGGAAATTCCAGATAAATGTTTACCATCTTATCATAAGATTAATTATCTTGGGGATAATGATTACAAAAGCTTGAACTTAGATACTTTTCTAAGCAATTCATAAAGAGGTGAAAGATTGAGATGAATATCATTCTATTTCATTATCCAAGAGTTAAAAGTTTTATAAATAATTGGTTAACTTCTGTATTTTGAAAATCTAGATAAAAATGTTTTGAGTTTTAATAAACGATTATAAATTGTATAGCTATTAATAAACGCCTTGGATTGACAGCTATATGGGTTAATAATAGCTATTTTATTAAAGTTGTTTATTTATATTAATAGGGGCTATAATGAGGGGCATGGGTTCTTAGGCTTGCAATTTGTGCAGCATAAATTGCATTCTGTTGGAAATGTGGTGTAGCGGCAGCCATCTGGTTGTTGTAGTGAAAATGGTGGCCGCCCATGTTTGCCATTCCTGCTGGATTTAACATTGCATTGGCATCTATATAAAAAAAGGTAATAAAGAGATAATAATTAGTTGAGTTATACATGTATTTGACAAATAATTCATAAAAGATGCAAAATAAAATCTTTAAAAAATTGTTGTTCATTTGAATTAGTTTAAAGAACAAAAGTATAAGAAAATATACCATATATTAATTACTATTCAAATTAACCTTAGTTACAAAATGAAATCCTACTTTGAAGAGTTTGAGTCACAGATAATATATAAACATATCTAGATATTTTTATTGAGAAAGTAATAATGTATAGATATATTTTCTTAGTATACTCAACAATTTATATTCCATGCCTAATAATACATAAAATAAGCAAAATCAAATCATACCCATTTGCGATGGATCTAAGCCTTGTTCATTGGCATCTTCTTCTCCTTTCTTGACCTTTACTTTTAGGAATTTACCACCAACACTGAAACCGTTCATATGATTAATAGCACTCCTCGCAGATTGTACATTATCAAAGCTGACAAACCCAAAACCACGATTTCGTCCACTACTGTCACGCTGGATACGAGCACTACGGATGCTACCGAAATGTTGAAAATGTTGTACAAGATCAGAGTCGGTCCAATCTGATGGAATGTGAAAAATGAATAGATTTGATCCCCTTGGGCCATATGAAGAATTTCCCGCAGCCATTGCGTTGCCCATTTGTACTATACCAGCCATTCCAGGCATTGCACCCTGAGGTTGCATATCCATTTCCGGGGGCCTTTCCCATTGAGTTACTCCAGTAATAGTGTTATAGTAGTAGGGGTGCTTTTCTGGTGAAGTGTATTCAATCCATGGACTTTGGTGACGAGGTATAGTAGTTGTATGATATGGTTGATAATTCATTACTGGGGTCTCCAATTTCTCTGGCTTCTTTTCAGCATATCGTACTTCAATTGCTCTCTCACTGCCTGGGAATTTGAACTTACCATCAAGGTTGAAAATTGCAGCTTTTGCTTCTTCAGCATTTGAATATGTAACAAGGGCCCAACCCCGGTTCTCATGTGTCTTATCAGCATGGTAGAAAAAGGTGATAATCGTACCATGCTCGGCCATTTCAGATTTTACTTCCTCCTATTTTGACAGAACGAAAAGAGTAGAAAAGAAAATAATGAGATGTGGGTATATCAAATATATACTCAAAATATTATGAAAGTGAATTTATAAATGTATATATACTCTATAGAATGTAAATATGGATTTACAAATATATTTTCGCCATAATACTTGAAAGTATAGTTGTAAGTTCTAAAGAGTGGATTAGGAGGCTCCATAATTGAATAAGTGATGATATGAGAAGTTGAGATTTAAACTTAGTAGTGATTAATAATTATTATGAAGAAAATTTTTTAAATGAGTATAATCGTGTAAAAATATAAATATGTGATTAATTACCTCTTGTACAGTGTGTGGGATAGTTCCCACGAATACTTTTGTAAATCTATCACTAACAGGATTCATCATTTTTTGTATCTGTAAGGAATTGGAAAAGGAAGTTGCATTAGATTTAATATTTGTGTCATATATGGTGTAAATGTAATATAGCAGATTTGAGACAAGATTTATATTGATGATATTTTATATAAGTGTATGTGGAATAATGATAAGTAATACTGTATCTGTTCCAAACTACCAGAGAATTGAAGCATAAGATATGGGAAATGAACATTTATCCAACTAATTTGAATCAAGTGTAAAGTGAATATGATAGGGAGATAAATTTCATGAGCATTAGAAAAGAGTATTAAATCTATAAGTATACATGAGGTTGCTATGTGTAAATATGTATAATCTTATTCTTAAAATTGTGAATATCTGATATATGTCGAATATAATCTATGCAAATGAATATTAGAGGTGTGTGTTAAGTATATATAGGAACGGGTGTATAGATCGTGCCATGTTACATTCTAGTGTTTGTAATATACGTATAAGATTCTATGATCAAGTAGTAGCATACACAAGCTAGGGTAGGAATAGCATAGCTCTATAATTGCAAACTAAAATTATGTAATGTTTAAGCTATCTTAAAGAGTTTCCTCGAATGTGTGTTTTAAACTTAATGCATGTTCTTTGGGTGGGGGAGTTGTTTTTATAAGGTTTTGGTTAGAGTTTAAATATTTGATGAGTTAATGCATAACTCTTGTATGTGTAGATATGTATGAATGAGATTGAAGCCATCAACCATCATGTTATAATATCGGTTGCCACATAGTAGGGTAAATCATTCACACACAGTGCCCCCAAATCTCAAAGTGAGGTAGATAAGAAGAATAGGTTATTTTAAATATACAGGGACGAGAGAATGAATTATTGTGGATGTAAACATGTATATCTTCAGTCTTCTTTGAGAAGAAATTTAAGTGGGTTTAGGAATTATTGTTAAGGATGTTTATACTTACCAAGAAGAAGGAGACGAGTAACTGAGATAAAAGGAGTTATACAATGTCCTATGTGCGTAAATTTGTGCTTGGGATTATGTATGTGTTTTGTATATTATTGTGTATATGAATGTGTATATCAACGTGTATATATGTGTATATATGTGTTTTGAGTGTGTAATATAATTTTTTAAGAGAAAGATAAAAGATACAAAATTTGATGTATAATATTAATTGGCTTGTACAAATATGGAGAAACGAAAACACGCTGTATATGTATGTATGAATATAAATTTATTTGCAGTTTAAATGTAACGAAAAGGATCGGAGGATATTATAAAATGTTTTTTTAAAGGGGAAGGTTATAGTTAACTTGGGTTTGGTATGTTTTAGTGTGTCTGTGTGTATATGTATATGTATATGTGTGTAGTGATGACTTAGAATTATTGTGTATAACTCGTTGGTTAGACGTCAATTATGTACAAGAGTTAAGAGTTAAGTGGTATGTATAGTTTGGGGGGGAGAAGCTTATGGGAGGGATGTGGGGGGAGAATTTATATAAATATATGTATTTGATACTGTATTTTATATATATGTTTTTTATACAATTAGATGTGTGTAGTTTGATTATAATTTTTATATGCAAGTACACACTGTGTATGTGATGTGTATACAATTTGTGTATGATTTATATATATTTAAATAAGCTAGGATCAACTAACTATATATAGCAAGCAAGCAATTACTAAAAATTATTTTTGATAAAAAAGTTAATGGTAGAAAATCAATAAGTGTTTTATCCAAAGTAAGCGCATTCGATACTTGGTTTGTGTGTAGTTATGAGTGTGTGTGTGTGATACGTTTAAGTATGTTAAGTATATAAATACGTATGTGTACAAGCTTGTTTATGCATCTTTCTACATACGCGTGTTTGTATGTCTATATAATTGAAGCATTGATGTGTACATATAAATTTATAATTAGCAAATATATTTGTGCTAGCATCTATTGTTGTGTATGATTTTACGTGCATATGTCTAGGTGTGTAATTGTATATGGGTATGATTATGTGTGATGTATATATATATTGTGTTTAGTGTGACTGTATTTGTATATGTGCAGTAGCATGTGTAAAATGTTGCACAATATCTAATTGTTTGGTTAGCTTATAGATTTAATGTACTTTTTTTTTATGTAAATGTCTGGTGTACAGACTTAAAGGGGATGTATGTTCCTGTTTGTTATATAGTAAGTAAAAATGCTATGTGTCTGGGTCTATTGGTGTTTAAAAAAAACAAACTTAAACGTATGAAATTTCCTCCTTGTTGTGTTGCATGTTTTATATGTGTAGAAACATAGATTGAAATTTTATAGATTATAAATATATCCCATTGTATGTGTATTTATTGTTATCCTTGTTATTTATTATCATTTCATTCAATACACAATGCTTAATCATAAATATCTACTACTCGTTTAGACGATAAGTTTTTGAATTTTCTTACCCTACACACTTTAAAAATGCCTTGAAATAATTATGAAATGTAGTAATATAAGCTTAAATACACTTGCTTAATAATAAATAATATTAATACATATATAAAAATGAACTCCAAGAATATTAAAGAAGCTGAATATAAAGTATATAATTATTTAAGAATGTGTATAATAAATACCTCAATAATTAAATTTATATATTTGAGTGTAATGTGAGTTATCCATAACGCTTTAAAACATAAAAATTTCAACAAAAAATCAACCCATGTATTATATAAACATGACAAGGTTATAGACATTTTATGTGTTAGATTAATGTATATATATACTATTGGTGGTGATAGAAAAATTATAGGACTTGTTTTTATGTTCTAACGATTATTAATAATTTTCTGAGATAACCCTATATGAATTATATAACTTCAAACCTCTATTACCTATTTTCACAGACTAATACATTCTTATATAATTTTACACATATACATAGTTTCTACAAATTCAATGAATTGTTATAACTTCTCAAATTTGTATGAATCTTTATTTCTTTGGTCAAGTTATTTGAAATTTGAAGGCTTGTTAGTATTTATTTATTAAATATACATATTATTTTAATCACTTATGAATATTCTCTGTGATATATTATTGATTATCCAATCTACACCTTCATAGAGTCCTTGAGAAGTTACTGCACTGCAAAATTGAATTTTCCAATGCCGATCTTTACTTATATCATCTAATCTAAGTACCTAAAGTCATATATATATATTTAAGTGTGTAGATATTTATAATTCACATATATATATTTAGATGCCAATTGATTATCTACATATAAATTATACATATATATAGCAAGAGAGAAAATGAGATTAACAGAGTCAATACAGGTGTTTATGAAAAATTATACGTGTAATAAAAATTATTTAAGTTTTTGGTGAAATTACCTTTTGTATGTCTGAAACTGATAATGCACCCTGTAAATCCTGTTTGTTAGCAAATATTAATAAACTTGCACCTGCCAATCTCTATAAAGTAATTAGTAGTTTTGTGTGAATCTTGAGAAATTGTAGCTATAATGAGACAATAACTTATGACAGCTCTTACGAAGGTTAGAAATTTAATGGGTGAAAGCTCTTTACACATAAAAAATGTATATACATACTAAGCCCTGACAATTAAAATAATGACACTTATCTACTTTATCATCGTTTAAATTGTACGCTCTTATAAGCTCTATATATAATCACGAAAAGCACAAATAATCAATCAAGTGCTATCAATTATTTGTCAGATTACATACACAATTAAAAGTTTAGTGTACCTCTTCTTTGAGTATTGTGTGTAGCTCATTGCGACAATCTTCTAACCTGAATGTGTCAGCCGAGTCAACTACCCATATTAGCCCATCCGTTTGTTCAAAATAATTCCGCCAATATGATCGAATTGTTTTTTGACCACCAATGTCCCAGATATTAAGTTGGTAACTTCATTTAGGGGTTGAAATTATTGAATTGTGTTGTGTGTGATTTAATAATTTTCTAACTAGGGTGGTTTGTAAGTTAGGTGATTTGTTTTAAAAACTAAGTGGAGCGTAAATGTGTGATAGATCAAGGTATTTAAGTGTATAGTTATGTTTGTTCCTATGTATAGGGTTGGATCTATAAATATATATATATAATATACTGGTGCTGATAGGATGCATGATGCATGTCAATAAGGAATATGTAGCTAAGTCAGGTGAATAAGTAATTTCCAGTGATAGATAATAAGTGCTTCTATAAAAAATATGACAAGGTTTTCTATTCTTTACCCTTTGAATTCCAATGTGATTATATCAAATCCTAGAGTTGGTGAAATTTGAGATATATCTTGGTTATTGAATCGCTTAACAACCGTTGTTTTACCTGCATTATCTAGGCCCCTATACACATATAATTAAGATGTTTTCAAAATATATTTTTATCTATGCACAAACTCTGAAGAATTATATTAACAGGTTTTAATAATATAAACTATTTAGATTATAGGTTATACAAACGTTGCAAACAGTGAACGATAATTGTAGTCATAATTCCATTATTTCAAGATATTTTGAGAGATAAGAGTAATAAACTCAAAATTTGCAAAATTTTTATTCATATATTTTTTTACTAACAAAATTAATAAACGAATTTCTTTTTCTTTGATCTTTGTTTTCCTTAACACATTCAGAAATACCATTTTATTTGATGTGTTTGGTTGTGCCTGTGTATAGGTAGGTATATGGGTGTATAGTTTGGTAAATATCTGTAGATGTGTAAATGTATAGGTAGGCCTATTTATGGGTATGTATACAGTTTTATAGGTGTGGATAGATGCTCAAGGGTGTAGGATTTTAGATGTATAAAGATGTACTTGTTTGAAATATGGTTGCCTCATAATATATTACACACACATATATAAACATACTGAGTATAACTAATCATGCTTTTTAAATGTTTAAACAAATTGAGGATACTCAATATTTTTGGAAATATTTGTAAACAATTTCAGTTTTCATCCATTTTTGAAATGATGAACTCATTAACTAATACAAAAGAGTATTCATTTAAACTTGCAAGATGTATTTGTTACATAAAGTGATATCTAGGCATGTGAAACTATGTGTGAATGTGTGTGAATTTAATTCTGTATGTGTATGTTAATGAATTTGTGAAATTGATTAAATTATGTATATGTAATTGAGTTCGATTTTGTCTGTATTTTGATTTGATTTTATATGGGTATTTATATTCAATCCTAATCATAAAATTGCGTTCCTGTACGTGTGAATGAGACTGTAAATGTTTGATAGTAATTATGTGTCGATTTAGTTGTAATAGAAATGTGTTGTTTATGAGTGCTAACATCTGTGTGTGTATATTAATATAATGTTTATATGGTATTAATTAATGAAGTTATGTTTGTATATAATAATGTTATAATTGAAGAAAATAGTTCTTAATTAATAAGTTTGCTTGTGTGAATAATGTATATTTGCATAGAGTTTTGAAAACTTTATAAAATAAAAAATTAAACATATATAGGGCTAAGATAGCTAAGTATCGAAACATCTTGTTAGTAATAGTTAAAAAATAATTGATTCGAAAAATGAGTAAATCAAATCCTTAAAACTTGCGTTTCTACAATTTTCTTTGATATATATATATATATATGTGCATCCAATATCTCCTACAAAACCTAATCCGACCTAAAATCTTGTATATAGAAAAATAAATAAAAATTATTGAATTTCCAATGATTTAATATCTTGGAAACAATTCACTTAATTGAATTTTTTTTCAATTGTTAAGCTTGCCATTTTTGAAAATATTTCATTTACTACACCAGTATAAAAATCAATTTACTGTTCTCTAGTGTTAGCATTTAAATTTATTTTATATTATAATGGTTTTTCTAAATTATTTGTTTAAAGTATTTTCTTAGATGTTATATACAAATCTCAATTATGTGTGTATATTGTTTGAAACATTTTTCTCCTATGAAACATAATTAAACCCTCTCAAGTCAATTTGAATTCTAACATTTCTCAAATCATATGCTTCATGTATCATAATTAGGTGCAATTAAGAAAGAAATTTTCAATGACTCTTTTATCATTTCTTTTATTTAAATTTGTGTTATATATTTGCAATTGATACATTTTTTAAATTTTAAATTTCCTGTAAGAAATTAATTATTGAATAACTTTATAATTTTTTTAATACCTTTTTGTTGTAATTTTCTTTTTGGATTATATTCATTTTTCATTTTTCAATTCCCGGATTGGTTTGTAGTTAATTATTGATATACCAAGACTTAACGCTTTATTTTGAATATAGTCAATCAATCAAAGATGTGCCAGCCTTATGAGATTTTGTGAGAAACTAATTATAATTGTTAATCAAAGCTTAACTTTTTATTAACAAAAGATTTTCTTCAGTTCATTAAATTATTACAATTGCTCACTAATTTGTCAGCATTACTCATTTTGCTTGTGGAGATAACAAAATCGAGTGTATTTAAAAATTCTTTTAAAACACAAAATCGACTTTCCTAATAAAATGCTCGTAGAAAAGAATTGCGCTATTTATATCTAAGTTTTCATACTAAATTCTACCAAACCCAAGTAGCGTTTTTTCATTTTCTTGAACTTAATTTTTTCGAGTTGAACTCTTAGTGATTTATATGGTGTCACCTATAGGAAATGTACTGAATTTATTACTCAAGGTTTGGTGTTACCTATGCTTTAAGCTCTTATTTTAACATATTTCAGTAGAATTTCAAAGGTTGGATTTCTTAGTGATTTTTATTTTCTATTTGTCTTCAATTAGATAAATTACTTAAGTATTATTATTTTCAAAGAGTACTTGTTATTGAAACCATATATCAACCTTTTTTATAATAATTCTGGAGGCTAAAACAATGGTCAAACATTGATATATGTTATATTTGAAAATTTAAAGTTGTAATTAAATTTTCCACAACACACAGCCAAAACTTGAATCAAAATTCTGATAATATTCTATGATTTTCCTACTCAAGTTGTTTCCAAATATTGAACTTTTTTGTGACATTGAAACTCCTTATTTGAAATCGTTTGAAAAAATACAAAAATGAATTAGTAGAATGTATTGATTTACACTGTACACACGTGCAGCTTGGTCCGATAAATTTTCTTAAGATTAAACTGTTTGTTAAAATTTATTTTCTCGTTACTTATTTTAATGCTCTTATAAACAGGATGTTATACACTACTTAGCAAAAACGCATATAATTTACTATTAGTACAATAACAATCACCTCAAAGATTTATATAATTGACTAAATTTTCATTAGATAAATGTTTTAATACTTATATCTCTCATAACTAACATATTGTAACAATCGTTATCAGATTATAAAATACTAACAAAAGCCATTAATCAAAAGTTAGAGCTAGAACTCATTGACTTTATAATTTTAAAAAAAATTTCAACGATAATCTTAATTTTTTCTATTTTTTGGATGTAAACAAAAGATGATTAGAATTAGCTGAAAATTAACAAATATAATTCATAAAAACATCTCTTATCTACATACACTATCGATGTTCATTCAAAAATAAGCAAATTAGCAGATAAGTTGTAAATTTGATTATTCAACTTTTGACACCCATTTCCCAAGGAATTAGTTAACCTACTTTATAGCTTTACTATCACAGTTGCAATTTTAATTTTTATTTATATCCTTTTCCTTAAATTTTTTGTATTATAAAGGTTATCAGGGCTCAATGCTCATAAAATATCGAATCTCATATCTCTCAATTTTGTCATGGCCACTCTCACAACATTACTCTCATATAGGCAACTGTTAGGATCGGCATTCCTTATAAAATTACTCTTTGTAATAACTTTTTACCTCAGCTTTATCAACCGCCTACCCACTTCTAATGGAGATCTTATTAACCAGCCATCAACTACCCTATTGGATAGTCAACCAATCAATCCACATTATTCAAACCACACTCGATTAGATACTAACCAGGCAACTCAAACTTCACTCCACACAGGTCACGGATACAATTTACAATCTGAATACACCACCCGATCCCTTGAAACACAAGACAACCAAGAGACATATCAATTGATATTACAATACCTTTTATTTTTCCTATTTGTGTTCTTTAGCGCAGCTATTTTGCAATGGCTGATCAGCAAAGTACCCACCTACTCTGTGCCTGTTTCTATCATTTGGTTTTTATATGGGATGGTATCATATGCCGTTTGTAAGGCCCTCCCAGAAGATTTTAGCTTATTACAAGTATGAAATTAAAATAAAGCACTATTTCTTGATAGGTTTAGATACTCTCATAAATTCCCAGAGAATTAATGATTATTAGCTACTAATATGTATAAAATAATTCATAGCACAAATGTATCTCTTAAGCAACCTCACCTGTATACTTGGGATTTTTATTTACTCAGAAAGCGATTTTGGATATGCGACAAGTAGACAGTGCAATTGTCTATTATGTAATGCTACCAATTTTACTATACGAAGCTACACAAGGAATAAATTGGTTCAAATTCAAGCGTTTTATAATTGGTGGGCTATCATTGGCCGTCTTAGGGGTAAGTATTCATAATATTGACATAAAAACTAGATAATCCTCTAATTTTTTTGAAAACATAGTTTTCCTAAAACATGATTGTAGATGTCTCACAAATAAGATGTCAATCTATTCATTATATTCATCTAGAAGTGCTTTGATTGTAAGATATAATTTTTATGCTTACTTAAGATTATTTTTTCAATATATGACAAAATCATTGATAATCTTCTATTTGCACATCTGTTTGATACAGGTATTTCTACAGGTTGCATTTTTGGGTGTATTATTCTTCTTCACTTTCATGCGATACAAGAGTGAATCTCAATGGGAAGCCAGTTTCTTGATTGCCTCTTGCCTAGCATCAACTGACCCGGTTGCAGTGCTATCTGTTTTGAGTAATGTTGGGGCTCCTGAAAAGCTTACGACTATGATTGATGGTATGAAATTCATAATAATTTGTGATTTATTTTTCTCACACCTTTGGTTAATATACTCATACGTATCAAGATTTAATCTCACTTTAAACATTGATTACAAACAAACACACTTAAACTATTTCATGTGATTTCTTATACTTAATTTTCCAATTTCAATATTAACACAATCATTGATTATATGATTTTATGGATAACATTGATAGTTGGCCTTAAATCATAATACATTTGGATATAGCTTACATACATCACAATACATATATTTAATAATCGAAATATACACTTCAAATAAATAAAAACTACAAATAATATAAGCTTGCATCTCTCCTAATTAAATCATGATTCATGATTTATAACACCTATATATACAATAGCTCATTAATATTAATTTCTACTTACTACTTTACACATCACGTACAACCTCTCCACATTACACACATCCTCTACACACCACACACATACTCTCTACATCACACACACACACACCCCCCCCCTTCATTCTTCAAACCATCTATTCAAGTATATATTCATATAAATATATATATATATATATATATGTGTGTGTGTGTATGTGTGTATTTTCCCTATTATAGGAGAGTCACTTATTAATGATGGTTCATCTGTACTCCTCTTTCAATTTTTTCTCTATTTAACATCTGGCTATTTCAATTCAATATCTGACACTATATTAATGCTAGTTCAATTACTTTTCTTAGGCCCATTATTTGGCTTTGTTTTGGGTATGACTATGTATAGTTGGATCATATTATTTCGTAAACATCATTTTACACAGTGTATGGCCACTGTTACAATATGTTATCTCGGATATTTTATATCTGAAGTATACCTTGGATTTAGTGGTCCACTCACTGCTGTGTGTTATGGCCTATTTGTTAATGCCTATGGACGTATAGCCCTTGATAGAGAAGCTCAAGAAAAACACCTACACTTTGTTGAAGGTTTGTTTATTAGATTTGTGTATATACACATATATGTACACATTAATATATACAAATAAACATATATATATACATACATATATATAGATATTAATGTACATGTTAATATATATATATATATATATATACATGTATAGATGTTAATGTACATGTTGATATATATATATATACATATATATGTTATTGTACATGTTAACATATATATACATACATATTTACATAGTTACTGTGGGGGATGTATAGTGTGTCTGTAGAAGTTTTTTAAAAAAAACTTTTCATTGATAGATATGCTTATCTTCAAAGATTGCTTTATTGATACCTAAATTCAGTTTAAAGCATATTTAACTCAACTCTATCACCTCCACAGTGTATATACACACACTCTCTCACCTCTTCAATGTATATATACACACTCTATCACTTCTTCAATGTATATACATACACCCAAGACCACTCTTTCACACCCTCAATGTATATACACACACTTACACACCCTCAATGCTTATACACACACTTACACATAATCAGGTTTGGGCTTATTAGCAAATTGTTCATTATTTATGGTCAGTGGTATTGTAGCATATGGAATGATGAGTTCAATGTTTCATGAGGCATATCTTATCAATTGGGCCTACCTCTTACTTACTTATTTCTATTTAACTCTTGCCCGTATATTAATGATATTAATATTTCTACCTGTTATCAAAAAAATTGGATATGGAATTAATTGGAAAGAGGTAAATAATATACACACACACTTTAATTTACACATCTATATTTAAATAATTTATGATTTTTAACACATATTCTTTTATTTTTAACAAGCTAAATATATTATATTTTTTTAAACACACCTTTTAATTTTTTACACACAAACTTTATATATATATATACACTTTATGAAATGTACGAACATCCCACATAATATTTACTATAACAAACTCTATACCTATTATATATGATAACTTATGAATACACCAAAATATAATTTAAATCTTATCCTACTCACATATGATCATTTAAATTACTCACTTAGACATCTAACTACCTATACTCACTTACAAACATCCTATCATACAACACACCCCTCCCCCCATATCCTATATATATATATATACACTTACACACACACACACATATATATATACCCTATC
>JADHZB010000841.1:4797-38846 GCA_015657535.1 Nephromyces sp. MM_2019
CACTTATCAATGATAATTTTTTTATTTATATAAATTTAATAAAACCCACTTTTTAATATATTAAATATATATTATGCGAATATATAGAAGTTTAATGGCTAAAACAACAAAACTAATACACTTTTTATTATGTATTATTAATATCATACACATATATTTACTATCAAAATAAAAATGTGTGTGTAAAAAAAAGCTTCTAAAAATATAAAAACAAGACATACATACAATATATATATACTTAACAATTACGCAAATGAAATTAAATATATTTAGTCTATATAATTGTATATATCTATATAGCATAATTTGATATATATAATTATGCTATTTTAATTTGATTAACATATATATATATATATATTTATATAGTTAACATATTTTTATAGCAACAAGATGTGTTTGTTTAATTAAATTATTTTGAAAATATAAATTTTAAGAATTATAATAAAACTTGATTTATACGAGATTTTAACATATAAATAAAATAAATTAGACTAATGTGTATAATTTAATATAATTTAAACGCTCAATCAACACATATTACACTAGAATTTATTCAATTGATATATAATTTAGTCATTTCCAAATTTCCATACATTTAGCTTATAAAGTTAAACTAATTAAATTCAAATCATACAGATATAAAAAATTTAATAGCTTATACATCTGAAAAAGATTTAAAACAATCAAAATATGAAAATATTATATAACTACATTGAAAAGATGGTGCTATGTTTCTGAGGAGTAGTTTACCTTTAAACATAGTAAAATGAGTTAAATAATATATACATAAATGTTGCTTAATATGAATGATTAATTAATTTGAATTACTTTGAAATTTGTTTTACAATATGCAACATTAATATATTGATAACCTAAGCAATTTAATTTGTTTGATTGTATGATTCCTGATCTAATGTTTGCAGAAGAGTTGTGAGGTAATGTTATATATTTAATTAAATTAATAAGCTTCCAATTAAAGCTTATAATTAGTTATTCTTCAATAGAAGCTAATTGAGTTAAATTATAACTTATTTTATCTAAATTTGAGTAAAACTAACACATTTAAACATGAACACAGAACTTAAAGTGTTTGCAATTATGGATTTTATTATAAATTTATTACCCTTAACATCTTTAGCGTCTGTGAATCGCAGAAAACTCCACAATAACCTAAATCCTAAAATTTCTCAGAAATACTGCATTTTTGAAGATAATTACACACTTAGCAAGAAGAATTAATAACGAAAAGAGATCTTTTTCATTTCCCCATTTCACAACTGATTTAACCTTCCCCCATAAATTTTCTAAACAATAATTCCCTACAATAATTATTTACACATATTATTTGGGACTTTCTATAATATGCTCGCGATTTTCGATTTCCATACATAACACACTCTATATTGCATAGTAACAAGTTCATAATGCTAAGAAATTCTAATAATGGTTAATTTTATTTTTTATTGGCCTAGCATCAGACATCTAATAACGCTCACTTATAGGCTAGACTAACACACCTAGAGTGTGTTAGCTTGTGAAATTAATAATTTTAAATTACATATGGATTAACAAATCTTTGCTTAACTCACTATTAAATAATTAACTTCAAGATATCAAAATATAACAGTAGGGGATCACTGATTCTCCAAGGCTCTACCAAACTTACATAGAAAATAGTTGGAAAACGATATCAGATTTACCATATCGCTTGAAAAAATACAAATTCATAATATAATTTATTGCATTTTTACAAATCAAGAATGGTTCTTAGGCATCTATAAATTGCATTATCACCTGTATTTATAAAATTTATATATTACTAGTATAAAAAATTTACAAATGTTAATTTTCAAAGTTATTCTGTAGAATAACTTAAAATCGATGTTCGAGGGAAATAAAGTTAAATTTAATCTAAATATAGTGTATATTAGTTAATTTTAGAGTACAAATTTTACTGTATTTTTTTTTATTTTTGGAAGATGTACAAAATATTTTAATTATTAAAAATCGATATTCGAGTAAATTTTAGTTTATGAAATGTAATAAATAAATGAATGGCTTTGAAAATTTTAATTAGTTTAATTATGTATTATATAGATTTTCTTAATTAAGAATTGGAGTTGGAAATTTTATGCTTTTGTATCTATCATATCTTGTATAGATTGGATAGCAACATGAGCGTGAGTAGCTGATCCTCGTGCAAGTACCGCCTCATCCAAACAGAAATTTGGATTATGAACAGAAATGTTAGTTGGGGGATGATCTGTTGAATTTCCACCAGATCTGAAATATGAATAAGAACTTCTAATTAAATTTTAATTAACAAGTGTGTAAGTAAAATCTAAATTAACAGCAGGAAATATATAATAAGACTGCTAAGTCCAAGAATGTACCGGAAAATCATAGCAAAGCATAGTTTTAGTAAAACTATTTAATTGTTAAAAGAAGTTTTCTAAGTAGAACCCCTGTACGTAATTTATCTATCTTGCGAGCTCTAAAAGCCTGTATATAATAGTGTGGGTATCTTTTGGTACTTACCCTATCCCAATTATCGAGTATAATGAGGGAAAGAGATCGTTAAAAAATGCGAAGTCGTCACCAAAGTATGTTGCTTCTAAGAGTTCAGTAACTTGTCCAGATGCTGAAGCACTTGCTGCAGCCTATATAGAAGTGATGAAACTTCAAGGTAATGTGGCATGACTATTAAATCATGTGTCAAATATATCTTATTTATATTTTATCTATTTAACAATCCTATAGGATTATTGATTGAAAAGTAGTTAAAGAGTGCCTGATGTTATTTAATTGTAATAAAAATTTGAGAAAATTATTTTTGGGTAAAGCTGATACCTTTTTATAGAATTTGAATACTTCAGGGTCATTCACAAGAGCATTATACGGTATATTACGGTGTGTAAGAGTAGCTGTACAACCGTAGGCTATCGCAATATTTTCCACAATCTGTTTTATTCGCTTTTTAAGCTTTGAAAGTGTACTGGTCCTCAATGCTTGTACAGTTCCACCAATAACAACTTCATCTGGTATAACATCGTTTTGGCCTGATCCGCACTAAAAAATAGAAAAATCAGTTAATCTTAGTCCAAAGTGTGACTTGAGTAAGTAGTTAAAAAATAGGGGAAATGAAAATCACTTTTATATCCATATATGATTGAAAAGCTTAAATTGAATTATAAGTAATATTGATATAACTAATATTTTGTATTTTTAAAGATCATCTGTAGTAGTGGTGATGAAAATACTGTCCTAAAGTGAACCTCAATAGATAATTGCTTAATCTTAGGTAGTAAAGATGTATTCCACTACCTCGAAATGTGTAATTCCAATTAAACCACTGTTTGCCTCGCTATAATAGGTTTCTCGAGCATATATGTCATAGATCCCTCTAACAATTGCTAAGGCTGCTGGAATTGGATCAATAGCCATATGAGGTAAAGCACTATGCCCACCCTTTCCAAAAACTTTGATAATGAGGCTAAAATGAATATAAAAAAGCTTTTTTATCAAGAGTTATCTTGATGAGAAATTATAAAACATAACTCGGACTATGTTCATGATGTTAAGAAATTCCAGAGTAAGAGATCAGCCTAAATTTCACAGTTCCTTATTTTATGAATAGAAAAAGGTATCAAAAAATTATTTAAACTCTTACTGGTCAACTCCTCCTGTTATAGAATTTGGTTTAGTTGCTATGACCCCAGTTGGTAGATAATGCATAACATGCATGGCGAAAGCTCTTTGACCTTGAGGATGAATGAGGTGTGCACCTTCCTCTAGCATTAGCTTTACTCCACCACCGCCTTCTTCGGCAGGAGTAAACATCAGACGTACTGTTCCCTGAATTAATGTAGAAAAAGGTAAGCTAAGTCTGAAAAAAAAAGTTCCAAGATTAGTGTAGCGGTTGATTGAATCACATTTCAAATTGTCAAGGTATATAGGGATAAAAGAAATAGATAGGCTGTCTCTAGAATGAGTTGGAAAAATTTATTAGTGGGTATTATGACTCTAAATAAATTGGTTAAAAAGCTAACTTTCATTTTATCTTCATGACTTTTAAGGAGTATACCAGCCCCAAGTAGCATTGTTGTGTGGGCATCATGCCCACAGGCGTGCATTTTACCATCATGTGTTGATTTAAATGGAACATCGGTCTCAAGTATAAAAAAATACACAGTTTGAAATAAAATTATAAATATATTTTGTAAATTTAAGCTTGCACGTATGAAAAAAGTTTTTAGAATTGGTTGTGTGTTAAGTGTTATTAGAGTTAATTTTTGAAAGTATTTTATAAATATTATAATGGATAGCAGAATTCTAAGAATAAATACATCTTTGTGTTACCTTTTCTAGCACAGGGAGTGCATCGATATCAGCTCGTAAAATAACGCAAGGAGATTCACCAGTTCCAATGTCGGCAACAACTCCCGTACCACCCCTATCATTGTTAAAATAATCTATACACCAGCCACCTGTATATGATATATTGTTTTCCTATAGGGATATTGAAGTTAAGTTTTATTTTAAAATTAGTTCCTCGTTCAAATGTCATAGCTTAAAATTTCAAACACAAAAAAGCATTTAGTAACAACCTTTATGAAAGGGTAGCACTATGAACTATTGAGCATACTTCATTCATGTAATCAATGTTGGTAGGGATGGTATATGTAGGTTTAAATCCGATCTTAGAAAAGTCTTAAAAATTAATGAAATAGTATAATCAATTTAAGTAGGTGAGGTCAGAAAATTTTGTGCTATTTAACTGTTGAACAATATAAAAGTTGGTAAATTAAGTGAGGAAAAAGTACTCTTTGAAATCAATTATGTATTCAGAAAAATATCATCGAAAACTCTCTCTCAAGAGAATGAATATTCAAACATACTGATAAAACACTCTTTATTATCTGAGAAGTTTCATGCTCTTCAAATCTTGTTTCAGGATGTTGATGTAAAGATCTTCTAATTGCTATAATATAGTCTTCCATCTCCAAAGCTTCGTTATAAAGGTTACCGAAATGTATTTGTGAAATCTCAGATGCAATAGTCTGATAAACCTTAGAAAGGCACAGAATCATAATTATAAGAGGTTTCATTGTTTTCGCTATAAATTATTAATTTTCGAAATGTAAAAAACTATATAAGTTAATATTTAATTAGTGCAAATTTATTAAAAAAAATCAGTATGTGCATTAATTTCAGGTTTATTAATCGTGGCTTTGTGTTGACTTTTGGTGTATGTAATGTTGTTTCAATTTATTTTAATTTGATTTTTTCTTCGTTTTTCATATGCATGCACGTTTGCTTGGGTATGTAAATATAAAAAATTTCAATTTCATAACCAAAGCTCACAGTTCATGCAAGCCAAAAACTAAATTGTATTGGTGAAATTTTCAATTTTTTTTATAAGATTCTGAGAACTTGTGTACTTAGGTATTATGGAGGTATATGACTCTTCTATCTAGAAATGAACAAGTTTAAATTTATTTCAACCATAATTAACTAAAATGCTAACAAGAATGTCCTTTAACTAACTAAAATATTGTTATTTGGATAGCATACATAACTTTCAAGCAAATTGATGGGTGCAGATGGGACAAATATTTGCTTATTTATCTTTATCTAGCTAGTTTTCACAAACAATTATAAGTAGTTAAAATTTTCGTCTATTGACCTTTCCTATATCTGCAGTAGCTTTGAATATCACATTCCTTATACTCCTGGGGAAATAACAATAGCCAAACAAGTGCCAATAGTCAATTTATGATCAGGAGCAAGCTACGCACAATCACTATAAGGGTTTCAAAAATTAATTAACATTTTATGTCTGAATGGCTAAGGTTGACTAAGGTTGCAGCACCACTTGTTATAGAATATTCTAGCAGCAGCAAGCTTTGTGTAGATCTCATTTAAACTTATTTGTAAAGTGCAACATAAATCTATGTTACAATGTTACCAACAAACAAATCAAAAAAGCTGTGCACACTATTTTTTGTAAACTTATATTTTTCAAAGTTTAATGACTTTATTAAATTTTTCTGATGGATTAACTTTTATTGAGTACACAAAACAATAAAATTAATTTCTATAATATATTTATTGTGAGTTAGATGAAAATATTACCTAAACTTGATATATTAAGTTTTAGATTATAAAAAATGCTATATTTTAGTTGTAAAAGCCTATTTGAAACTTAACTTTTTATCCTTATTTACGTTGTAGCGTGATAAAAAAAATCATTTAATGTGTCTTAAATATAGATTTTAATTAAAAAGCTTTTATTTTGGGTTATTAGTAAACCATTATGTGTCTAGTTCTCAATAGAAATAAAACTTAAAAGTAAAGTAATTCAGGAAAAATGCTTGTGAGGGATCGCGGCAATTACAGTACATCTTATAATATATTAATTTCAAGCTCAAAGCACAAGTGATTGGTAGCATAAGATTTTACAGCCTAGTTATAAGCTTATAAAAAAAATAATATTAAATTAAGGAAATTGAAGCTTTAGAAAATTTTTGTATAATATAGCTTGTTTTGTTTCGAGTTCTTAATTAAGAATAATAATTGTTACAAACATACTCCTGAATATATGCTTTTTACTTCAAAATTTGAAGTCTATCTGAATTTTAAAGTTAATAAATAAAGTTTCAAATAATTTTTTTCAACAATTGTAAGCTGGGTACGCATAGTTAAACAGATAAACATAAAAAAATAAATTTTGTCTAACTATCACCAATTTTCTTTTGGTGTTACAATTAGCTTCGAAAAATTTGATATATTACATTTAATAAATGAGAAAAATCTTAAGATTTTAATGAATTTTTTAGTTAAAGCACTAATGGCTTTATTGACCAGCATTTAAGTCGTAATATAACCTCAAACTAATCATTTCTACAAGACTCGAGAAAGCCTCTCATTAGAGTCAGATAAGTTTTGGTTCTCCATGCAAGATTTTGCTGCAAATCATGAAAGGCAGCAAAATTTTAATAACTATACCAAGCATTTCAAATTACCTATGGCCTTGAATATTTGAATAACAACAATTATGACTATATCTATGCTTTCTTAAGCTTCTAGAAATTAGAAATTAAGGTTTGGAAAAATTTTCATAATAGCTCCTTAAAAATAATTCATTATCACAATACTTCTGCATGGGTCTTGCTCCCAAATATCATTTGGTCCGAATAATAATAATATAACAATTTTCCTGTTAACCTAATTTATTTCTTTTTCAGGTTGAATCTTTTGGATTAAAAAAAAGACCAAAAAGTTGTCATAAAATGTCGATGTGTCGATTTTATTTACAAAATAGGTGCCGATATACAAGTAAGGATTTGAAAGCACTTTTTAATGTAAAATGAATTTATATTGCGAAAAGCAAAGGCATAAATATTCATATGTCCTTGATAATTATAATATTAAAATCAAGGACCAATATAACTCAAATTTTCCTTTAAAATGTTGTGAAAATTATGTTATGCTTGTCCAATTAATAATAATTAGTTAACTTTTGAATGTAATTTACAAAAAATCGTCATGAATTCTCAAATTTCAAACTTATCTTTAATTTGTTCAATAATCGATAATAATTTTGAGCTATATAATGGATTTGTTTTATACAGAGAATTGTAACTTTGCTCATAGTGCCCACGAGCTGCAGAATTTAAAAAGAAATTCAAAGTAAAGTTAATTATTCTTTACTACGAATAGTTTTATAAAACATAATTTATGACTCTTTTAGCAATGTTACTAAGGAAAATTTTCCTATTGGATATAAGAATCTTTCTACACGAAAAGCTGAAATCTGTGGTGAAGATTATATCTTATTTCATAACTCTTATTGTTGAGAAAATTTGAAGTCAATCGTATTTACATATTCATCGATTAGAGTTGATAAAATAAATTCGCTTTCACGCTTTTTACTAGATACAGCAAGTGCTTCTGTTTCAAATTATGAAAATGGGTCAAATGGTGAAAAATCATTTACAGCAGAGAATATATCAAGCTGTGAAAACGCTTGTTCACATGCTGAAACTTCTTCAAATGTTAATATTGAATCAAATGAAAAAAGCTTATCGAAAGGTGAGAATGTGCTGGATGCTGGCAACTCATCGAATGGTGAAAGTTTTGAGGTTAACAATCTAAGTGATCCCAGTGTTAAGAGTGAAGAAATAAATGGACTGTAAGTGAGATATAATGCCTTGAGAATAAGATGCATCTCTCACATTAAATAAACGGAGATAGTTTCTCTCAAAAATAGTAGATATTTTTGTCTAGTATAGTTCAATAACAAAAGAGATCATCTAGATATAAATTAGATTGACAAGAAAAGTCAACTCGGTGAAATTTCTTAAAGTTGGCAACGTTTTTATGAACAGATTAAAAAGTATACCTAAGAATGCATCAAAAGATAAATCAGATTTCAAAACGAAGTATAAAACAGGCACAGAGGAAACTGAAGTAGATAATTTAGGTATTACAAGCTACTAATTTTCCCCTAGAAATATTTAAAATACTTTTAATTACTATCATAATTCCCTACAATTTTATATCAATTCCGAAATTTCTAGTTTTGACCATTGATCAAATTTTAAAATTATAAATTAGGCAAGAAACGTAACTAGAATTCTTTGATTTAGGGAATTTATTTCTTTATTTCGCAGAAAATAAATCTGTGAATCCTAAAAATGGAATTACCGGGCAAACTACAAATATGGGTAAGTATGAATTCTAACTACAATCATACACTCTAAACTCCAGATCTAAAAAAATTTTTTTGCAGCTACAGAGCTCGGAATAAAAGATTTAGAGATAAGAAAAGAAATATTTACAGTATAGCCATCATAATTAATATTACTTTGAGTATTAGGAATCTCTATTTATCCACTACCTAATATTTTTCTTAATTACACTTTTGTTAACAAAACTACTCAATCCTTAACAAGACATGTTGGATCAATTAACTATTATAATTATTAAAATACAGACTAGTATGAATCTCCTATATAATCGAAATATTATAATTTAAAAATTATACAAACAATTACAGTCAGATGATCATACATACGGAAACTCTTCATTGGGCATTGAACCCAAGGATAACTCCGATAAATCAATTATTATTGCCATGAGCGATAAACCTGAATTTGACAATGGAATCTTAACAAATTCACAAGAATCCGAGACACAAACTGAAGACACTTTTGAATTAGCCGAAAAGAAGTTTCACAGCCAAGATGAAACAATTAAGAGCTTTAATGAATGCTTAGTATATAAGGCTCAATCTAACTTAAACCACAATATCTCATCTCCAAAACTCCATACACTCGAGGATCAGCACCAAGAAAATTTTAATGTTCTTAGATCATCTACAATAAACCAGAAATTCTCACAACATGCACAGGATTTTAATCAGATCAAAAATGGAAATTGTGTAGAATTAAAAACCAATAAGAAAGAGTTGCCCAAGAATCTACTTTATAAAGACCCCAAAACATATAACATAAGACTTCCCAAATTCAAGAAAGATAATAAAAGTAACAGCAGGAAATGGAATCATTCAAATAAAAGTAATGATGGAGAAAACCCCCAAGCTAAAGGAATTATGAAATTCACAAACTCAAACCCAACAGTAACCCATCCACAACAGTTCGGAACAGTCTTTATACATAGTCAAAATCATCATAATGGGAATCAACCACATATGACTAGAGCACTTTATGGAGGCTATAATATTGAAGCTAATCAAAGTGAGAGATTGTAAAAATGAACAAATTAATATTTTAATAATAAAACTTATTCATTTTAGGCCAAGTCAGTTTTCAAAGTAGGCAAGAATCTCAGACACCTGAAAAGTTTGAAGAATATCCTCCTCAGCCTTATCGGGGTAATTCATATAATTACGACAGCAAAACTCCTGACATGAAGTATCATGCGCAATACAATGCTACTAGTATCGTAAACACAAATAGATATAATGGTTACGACCCAAACAATACAGGATATTATGGAGGCATACCGAATGATCAGAATAATTATTACTATTCAACACCTTCGAATCCATACATGTGTCAGGTTTGTAAAAATGTAATATATTAATAATAAATAGATTCAAATCTCCTAAAAGTAATTAGAATTACCCCTAGAGTGCACGCCGATGACTAAGTAATTTATTTACAAATTATCTGAATTAACCATCATGTTTCCTTTATATACTAGGCATACCACTATTCTAATTATAGTTACCCAAAAACAACTAACTATCCTGCAATTAAAGCCCCTTATAATTTTGACAGCCATCCTTCATATCAACCTTACCCTAAGGCTGATACTGGGAATACATTTCAGCAAACAAATGTAATCTATTATAATCAAAGCTTAAATTCTTCTTGTGAATCACAATCTCTCCAAATAAGTTCTAATAGCTCCAACATTAACGGCACTCAGATTTTCCCTCAATATGATAAGTCTTCCAATAGCTTTCAAAATCCAGTAATAATTCCCAATTTAATTTTTATGGTAAATCCTGATACAAATCATCACATTCAATCTTCACCATCTTATCCACAGAATTATAGCGAAGCTAATGAAGATTATAATGATTTTCATAGCTACGTTCAACAAATTTATTACCCACAAGATTCGTATCCATCAAAACAAGAACCTCAAAACAATGACTATCACTTTTCTATCCACAAGAAGACAGATTTACCTAGCCATAATTTAACTGCTAATCTTGAAACAGGGTTTAACTACCAGACTGTACAACAGCCTTATGAACAGATTGCTTATCCGTTAGCACCAACACATCAAAACAACTTAGCCCAACAATCAATCGATAGACCTCTAGACTACAATTATAAGAATTGTATGGGGAATAACACATACCCTAGTAATAACCATACAACCCAACAATACCAACAGGGTCAAAATACTTGTATACATTCTCAAAATGGTGATGGCAAGTGCCAAACTCAAGGAGTTCAAACTGAGCCACATCAAGCCAACCTAAATGACATTCCACCAATCTTTATTACCTCAGATGAAATGCCTAAGCAAGAAATCAATACAACACAACCTAATCAGTTCAGCGCAAAATTTCTTATTCCACCAGTTAGAGATTTACATGTGAAAACCAAGGCTGAAACATCTCAACCAATTTACTTCTATGCAAGTCCAAATGATTATGATAAAGATCAACCAGAAAATCCCAATCATGTCAAGGTTAAAAATAAGATATACTATTTGTATGATAACATCCCCGTAAGAGCCTTCACATTTGGTATTGAACATTTCACGGTACCATCTTATAAGGACCAGATAGAAAATAGACTTCCTCAATCATACCTTCCCTCAGTATCAGATACATATTTCAACTCAGAAGATTCTCAAGCCCAATTAGAATATAGTTTTAATACCACTCCAAGGCCTAAAAATCATGCCTTTGTAACAAATGAAATTGGTGCAATTACGGAAGGCAGCTCTGAGAAATCTGATACAAATACCTATAGCTCAGGGGGATCAAAACCACCTAACACTAATTCAAATATTGGGGAGAGCTCAGTAATTGATATAAGCAAGAATATGGCTGATTCCTATGCAACTGGAGCTTCAGTTCTTATACCAAAAGAAGAATTAGATGAAGGTGAATGGCATATTTTGAAAAACAATCAGTGCAAGCAAGAGAATTCAACCAGTTTGAGACAATGGAAAAACAATGGATCTTAGATCTCCAAATACAAAATACAAAGCGAGCGGTTTTTAATTCAAGCAACTAATAACAACAATAAATTTATATATTATATCATTAAGTAACTCTAAATGATGGTTCTTTAGCTATATGACTCAAGTGTTGTGGAGTCAATTTGTTTCATCTAATTGCTTTAAACATTTTGTTTCAACATGCAATTAATTATGAATACCATTGACATAGATTTATAAATTTGAGTAACAAAATGATAAATTCCTTTGACTGTATATACTCCCACCTTATAACAACATTTATTCATAATTTCCATTCTTTCGATTATTACTTTGTTTAGATTGATCATTTCCAGGTATGGAAATAAACTTGTCCCAAGATTTTGTTGCAACACAATAGATATGTTATTCTTAACTCTTGACAAGAAAATTATAAATATATTTACAGCATATTCGATAATTCTGAGAAGATTTATCCAAAAAGAAATGAAATTTGAATTGATTATAATAAGTATTAGAAATGATTTTTTAAAGCCTCCTGTAATCTACACGAATATTTTTTAGACTGATTATTTTTAGTTTATTACATCTGGTACTTTTTAAAAAAAGAAAGTAAGTGTATGAGAGTAAATTAAAAAAAATTTAAATTATTTAAAATTAGAACTCTTTTTCGAAAAATTTTGTCCTTACATCTATATATATACATTTGCCTATTAATAAAATTCAAGTAAATTAATCTCTTAATTAAAATTTTTGATAGAATCGACTACAACACAGCACTTATTAATACACTTAATTAGACAATTTTGTATTTTGTATTTTATAAATTTTATCATTTGATACATAAAACACTTTCAAACTTTTCAAATTTGTTTATAAAGCTCTGCAATAATTATATCTATAAACAAATTTGCACTGTATATATAATTTTTCCAAAGGAGTGTATATTATATACATAGGAGATTAAACAGTAATATAAAAACGCAAATAAATATGAATTATTTCCTAATTTATATGATCTTGTAGCAATATAAGGAACTTGTCGAATAACATGTTAGAAAATATTTTCTTGAGATTGTTGATGTGAAAAAATTTACGTAAGTAAAAGAATTATAAAATTGTTAAGTTAATCATTGAATGTCAATAGATATGGTTATTCATGATTTATTTTTTTAATGAAATGTAGTTGATACAGGTTAGATTTAACATAAAAATTTATTAAACGATTTACTTTGCTCAAATATATACTAAGTCATACTTATTTAATACTTACTATATATATGTAATATGCTAAGACTTTGGTATAATAATGAATTCAGCACATGAGTTTATTAGCTTGTGTCATAAGTTGTCGAACTCAGAAATATAAAGTTTAGAATACTACATATATTTTTGTAATCAAATTAGGTCATATATTTTTGCTAAGTACTAGTAAATTGAAGCGTGAACATAAATACATAAGCAGTTACTTATCAAGCATGCATTACATATCATCAAGTTGAATCATAACACTTAAAACAAAATCTTTTCAACCCCGTACATTACACACTTTCTTACAATTTTGATGATAAATTACCTCAAAGTTATATAGTAAAACCAAAATTTCTTATTTTCAGGTTGTCTAACACACTTTCTTACTTCGCCCTTATATATTTCAAGGTAACATGATAATTATACCCAAACATATAGAGTTAATTCATAAATCAGCATATCTAAATCAAACACATATGCTACAGAATATCAAATACTACATATTATTCATACATAGTAAATCTAATGGCATACATATATACTTATATACCCTAATTGTGATGAAATCCTCAAAGGGAGAGATGAATCTAACAACATGTGTGATTTCGTATACATTTGAAGGCACCGTAGCCTTATCACATATCACATTTAAAATTAAATAGATAGTCTTATGATAAAGTTCTATATTTAACAATACTGGCAAACTACTCACCTTAAATAGTTTATAAACACCTTGTTGATACTAACCATTTAACACAAACACTTAAAATACACACACTCATAGATACATATATAACAGCAAACATGCATAACGTATATAAAAATGTATTTATATATCATATCATAACAACATACAATACACACACTTATCTTCTATACACAAGCATTTAGGGTAACATATAAAAACTCAAACATACATAACCTTACTAACACATTTGACCAAGCGCATCACACACAATTATATAGCATATCACACACACATTCATAGAGTACATAATACACACATACATAGGACAATACAAACATAATCACATAGGACAATCCAAATACACACCCATAAATCACATAATAAATACCCATAAAACACACGACACACACCCACGCAAAGAATACATCAGACACTTAGACCATTTAAAACATATGCGCAGACCATCATACACATATAAATAATCATGCTCACACAAATAGAGCACATCATACATATACATAGCAACAACATATTTTTGGATTGCATATCTATTTACATAACATAATTCGAATTTAATTAAACCAAATATGAATGTACCTAATTATCGAAATTGTATTCAACATGATATCACTAATGAGCTTATTACACACATAATTTGACACATACACCAATAATTGAATTGTACTCTTTTTAGGAAATATCATAGCTAACATCTTCAAACATCCAATCCAGCACACATAGCAATTACTTTACTGATCTAGTTTGCGTACCCAATTAACATGCACCAACACCCAAAAAGCTGCAAATACAACAAATATACTCCACACACCGACCCTTAAACATCTGCACAATTTCCTATACAACACCTCTACATTTGTACCAGATGATACAGTATGTCAGACAATATGTGTAATCAACCGCTCTGTTTAATTACTGGGTCATATGATGGTGTCTTAAGGGTTTATGAGGTGTTTGTGTCACCTTCAACTCGCTCAAATATATTTGATGTCAACACCACCCACTTTTTTTCAATATCATGCCACTTGGTAATTCTTTGCACACTTTATTAATAAACATACAATAGTGCAATAAATATACACACAAAACACACAGTCTCTATTGACCCAATTCTACACACACCTAATACAAACTTTTTTTGATTTTTATTTAGTCCTCTATCAAAGCAATAGCTAGTTTTGAAGATATTATTTGTACCGGTAGCACAGATGAAGCAATTCAGTAAGTTATACGAACAGTTTTAATAACAATATACATTAGCTTTTAGGATACCTTACACACACATTAATTCCTAAAATAACTCATAAATACACTAATAATATTTATTCCATTTACAGTGCTCTACCTCTTACCTCTAGTTCAATTTGTAAATGCATCCAAGTACACACAAATTTATTTACTATACCAATTTGTACTTATTTTATTTGTCACTTAAGCCCTTAAGTGTATTTATGAGAATACATACACCCCGATAAAACCATACACACACCCTCATTAAACCCTAGCCACAGCCCCTTTAACCTCACCCACCCACCCTATAAAACATACATATACACCCACTGAGCCTCACCTCACCCCCATTAAACGCCTCACCAACCTCTCCCTATACACACATGTTTATAGGATGTTTAATTTGTATAAACAAGAAAGCTATGGGAGTTTACTACTCCCAATGGGCACTGTAAACTGTTTAGCCTTACACGCACGCACACACTTATTAAGTGGTACATCAAAGGGTACAATGAATGTATGGCGTGTGTGTGATTGGGAACAAATATTTCAATTAAAGGGACACCATAATCAATCAATAGAATACATAGCTATACACCCATCAGGCCGAATTGCAATTTCAGCGGCGAAGGATAACTCATTTTGTTTGTGGGACTTATTAAGGGGGTCGTGTGCAATATCAACCAAACTCTCACACACACCTATTGATATAAAATGGTCTATGGATGGTCAATATTATGCAATTCTATACAAAAACTCAGTATGTATTTTACAAACATGCACAGATTTTAATTTTATTTATGGGTTGTGTGTATACACACACTTTTATGTTGAACTGGGATATTTTTTAACAGAGAATTTTTAGGAGCATGCCCACAACTCTTTTCAGAAAATATACTTTTACACATTTACGTATACACACATTACTATATCTACACACTCTACATATTCATCTTGAGACATATTTGCTCATTTTTACACATTTTTATATCTAAACAGTTCTCAGTTGTACTAGCGGAAACACAAGACAAGAAAGATGTTGTTTATGACTCACGCTCGTGTAAGTACAGCCAGAGGCAAATTATCTATATACATATCTATGTGTGTGTATATTAAGTTGTGGGAATACATATGCACATCATCTCGTGCGTGTGTGTGTGTGTTTAAGCGAGTGGAAATTTCGCATGTATATATGATTATGTGCGTGTGTATGAAAGTGTACTATGTGTTTATCTTGATTATATAAATTTATTGAATGTAGTATCATCGAATTAGATTTTAAATATGTGTTTATTTATCTAAATATGTAGTGTCACACATTTGTTTTGCCTCTAACAATTATTTAATAATCGCACAAAATGATGGGAATTTGATTGGCTATTACATTACTTTACATGATGAAGGTTTGTCAATTTTTTGGTTATTATCAACCATTACACACACACATACATAAGCACTTCTTTTAATATTCTGCATATTTATACATACACCATATTAAATCTCACAATTTTTTATTTTTGGATAGCTTAACCAATTCCTGTTTACATTGTTTAGATAGGGCTAAATATATATATGTATATACATGTATGTTTATCTGTACTTATGTATGCATTTGATTATGTAAAATATATATATATATATATGTATGTACGCATGTTTATGAGTAACCATTTCATTTATTCTTATTCACCCAATTCAGACATTAAATTGCACCATGTACATAATTATAATGGGTCACATCGTTCACGAATAAAGGGCTTAGCTCTCCTTCATTATGTAAGTAATAACCCTATAAATTTCACAAGGATTAGTACACATAACCATACACACCTTAACTGTATATGTGTGTTACAACTCAACCTTAAAGTAGTTATGAACTACAAAACACATCTTTAATAAGTCATTACACACATTATTTAAGTGGGACAATATTCACACTATATAAGCTAACACACACATAAATTTAAAATAAATTCGATTAAATTTACAAAGGAAACACACACACACACACACTTAAATATAAACCCTAAAAATCGCACATCTAAATATATACACACATAGGCTAAACAGGATGAAGGTGAATCTATAATATTTGCTAGTGGCGATTCATCCGGCCTTATTAATTTTTGGTCGATCTTTTTACCTAAACAATTCACCGAAGGACAAACAACTCATACACATATCTAGTAATATAGCATTTCGATTTTACTTTATGAATATACACACAGATTATAGAAACGTATTCACATGTAGATACTATATATATATATATATATATAAATATATTGATTAATCAAAATAGAGGCTTATACTCCCCATTATATATGTACACACAGTCAATTGGAAAGCAATCAAAGATTAACATGTTTATCGTCCAACTTCAATCCAAACAAGAATTCCGCACACACACCATCCAATTGTCAAATCAAGAATTCTAAACATACGCCATCAATTACTACAACCAAGAACTCCACACACAAATCCAAAAATATGACTGAGGTAACTTCCCAAGAAACAATTCTACACACACTTAGTAAGGAGAATCACATTGCTCCCGAAAAGGTAATCAAAAAGAAAAAAGACAAGCAAACATTAGTTACACACATGGCTAACAAAATGGATGAAATGAATGGCAAATTACACACAAAAAATGCTTCCAAAAACGCGAAACTTACAAACAAAAAAAAGATGGCGAAGTCCCCGAAAATCATGAAGAAGAAGGTGAACAAGCAATATACACCAAGATAAGCTTGTTAAACAGCTACACACACTTTAAAAAAATAACAAAAATACACATTTAAAATAAATTATTTTAATGGTTTTGAATGTTTGAGAAAAAGAGGGGGAAAAAAAACGTAACCCAAATTATACAATTTTTATTTTTCTACACATTCTGTAATTACACTTAATTTTGATGATTTCTTCTCTAGCCAACCATCGACCTTTTCCTTCCCCTTAATCGCACTGAAAGTTAGATGTGTGTGTGTTTGTGTGTTTGTATTTATGTGTATATATGTGTATGTATGTGTGTGTGTAGGGGTATATATATATATATATATATATATGTGCGTGTATGCAGACTTGAGCAGTTATTTACCTTCATCGAGTTTCTTTAATATTTGTTTAGTAGAATTACTATTCTTTGCATATGTGTGTAGAATTTCTTCCATCTGGGATACATACATATTAAATTTTTATTTGTGTGTGTTTAGTACACTTAATGTCTTGTATCATAATATTTGTAGAATTTATCATTTTAATGTATTTAAACAAACAGCATTATAAATATATATGATGTATGATATATGTCTGCAAATTAGCAAATAAGATTTTTGCTTCTGCATGTGTATACATCATTATAAGCCTACTTTGACTACACACACATCCAAATGTGTAGTATCAACACACTTTAGGATATGAAATAAAAATATATAATTACCAATTGGGTAGATAATGTGTGTATGCTTTGTATTGCCTTTTCTAATACATATAGGTCCACAGCTTTATCCTGAACTCATATTAAAGATTTGAATTTAAAAAGAGTTCAAATAGGTCTAGCTAATGATTGTGTGTATATATGTGTATGTATGTGTGTATATTTTTGGATATGTGTCTGGGATGTGTGTATATGGGTAGGTGAGTATATATGTTTGTAATTGTTTGTAGTTATGTATGAGTTTATCTGTATCTATGTGTGTGTGTAAGGGAGTGTGTGAAAAGAGATAAAATAAGTGTGTTTGAGCTGATAAAAGGTAACAAAGTTAAAATTTGAGTGGAAAACTTCATTATCTTTTAAATGTGTGTAATTTCTAGTTAATCGTGCAACTTCAATGAATGTCTCTTTTTTACGAAATGAGCTGAATGTTATTAAGTTTAAAATTTAGTGTATTCACACATAACCCATTATTAAATACAAACATAATACCTACAAACACGATACCTATGCACAACACAATATTGATATAAACTCACACACAACACAATATTAAGATACATACACAGCACATTGTTAAGATAAAATTTTAAATATCTGTACACATTTTGGGTCATAGAAATGGTGTGTTTACCTCTACCATAGCCGATGTAGATGTTAATCCAAGGTCAATTAAGCAGATATTGAGATTTAGTGTGGGTGTATTTCCGTGTGTAAAATTAAAGTATTTTGATAATTGTTGCACATCTCCAAAATTGAAGTTTTGCTCGGGTGATCTTATCATCATATTTGATGTAGTTAGATCTCCATGTATTATGTTAGAGTTGTGTAAATGGGCCAATACACTACCTATCTTGTGACCAATTCCTAATATATACACCATATATACATACACATGATTAAAACATAAATATATATATTTAAAGTGTTTTCGATGGATATATATATTCATGGAAAACATATAGGAGTTTTTAATTCTTTTCAATCACATCACACACATAACCATATAATGATTCACACAGAATATGCACAGATTAATGGAGAGATTTTATACACATAATCCAATAGAGATCGCACCGATTTATACACATCTATATACAACATCATCGAGGCCTCGTTAATAAATTCTACATACTTCTTCAGGCCCCACTCATCCTATACACACCCAGACCCGAATTCCTTGCCTCTATCTCTACACACATCCCCATATACACCTTCCCCCCCCCCCATCCCTTCCTACCATAAGTTAAGGGTGTATGAAGATGAAGAAATTGTTGGATTGTTATCCCATTAATAAACTCCATCCAAATTACACCTTCATTGGGTGTAACGTGGTAGACTGTAGGTACATCAATGCCTAATTTGTAACAACGCGCTAACGCCCGACTTTCCGCCGTCAAACGCGAAATTAATAATTTTTTGTCTAAATTTGGGTGGCGATATTTCTTTGGTTTTCGTTTTTTTAAGATGCTTACTTTGCCTAGGAATGTTGCTCTGTATATACTCTAGAATGTTAGCAGGGGAGAGGGGGGTGTGTAGAAAAAGAGAGCGGGGGAGATTGAGGGGTTGTGTATGTAGAAAGATAGAGAGCGGGGGATAGGGGGGAGGCCGCGTATGTGAGTATGTGTGGGAGTGTGTGAGAATGTATGTGTGGAGGATGTGAGTGGTTGTGAGAGAGAGTGTGGAGTGTGCGAGTGTGGAGTATGAGTGAATGTGTGTGATGGCATTGGGCTATGTGTGAGTGTATGTGTGGGAATATGGAGTGTGTGGGAATATGGAGTGTGTGGGAGTGTGCGTATGTTTAGGAGTGTGCGTATGTGTAGGAGTGTGCGTATGTGTAGGAGTGTTGGAGTGTGTGTAAGTAATGTGTATATATGGCTGCTTGAGGATATATATGTGTTATAAGTTGGAGTGAGTATATGTATGTATGATATGAGTCTCTAGGTGTGTATGTCTATTTATATATACATAAATTATTCTAGACATACCGCCTCGGCACCCGAGTAAATCAATTTAGCATTACGAGGGATGTTTGTGTCCATAATCAAAACATTGAGTGTGTATGTTGAAATTGTTGTAAGCTGTAACTGTGATTCTTTATTTGTCTGGTGTTGAAATGTATTTAAACATAACCTATTGTGTATACAGAGTGTGTAGATAAATACATGTGTTTAGGCCAATGTGTAGTTCGTTGCTTGAAATATACCTTTGTAAGGTGTGTAATGTTTTCAAATGGATATGTACAATTTATTAGAAAATATAAATAGATTATGATATGCTGATTACTTCATGATATTATATAATTAAGTTAAAAACAATGTGTCGAAGTAATCATAGGCAATTGTAGTAAATCATATAGGTACCCTTCTATATAGGTTTGTAATTTGTGTGGGTTGTGTGTGTGTGCGTGTTGTGTATGTGTTTGTGTTTGTGAGCTCACATTCTTACCCAATGTCATTTCATGTTGTATGAGTTTGAAATGTTTCATCTCAGCTAACCTTTAATGTTACATAGTATAACTAATTAAAGTTAACAAAATTATAGAGCTAAAACATATACATTATTATAATCAATATACTATCACATTACTATACACACACACATGAATGATGTCATAGCATTATACTTATGTATATATATTTATATATACACACACATTAACATCATCATTACACTATATATATAAATTTCACCCTACCCTCTCTAACATAAACATTTATCAACATCATCCTACTTACTGCTACACCCAAATATAAATATCAATACACACAATCTCTCTCTCACACATATAACAAAATCAGCAACTCTCTCTCACACATGCTTAAACTATCACATAAAAACAAATTACCTCAATATCACATACACACACACACACACATCATTACACAGACATACATCACCACCCCTTGATTGATCGTACACCTGCTACGCATTTTTGTTATTCATATATATATATAAAGCATTCTTGGAGGCTAAGGTACGTACACACACGCCACTCAAACTTTGGCTTTTATCAAGCAGATCACATCAGAGGCAATTGGTGAGTTAACTTAACTTCTTAGTACATATACTCAACTCTGTTTATGTTAGTTAACAGCCAAACACACACACACACCAAACTTGTTTTTATCACACGCATCTTCAAATCATCTAAATAAACATCCACACAGTATCAACATACACTCAAAAATTCCTCCCCATACGTCCCTCACAAACTTACCTCTACATTCTCCCCACTCAACCTTCACAAATTCACCCTCACACCCTCCCACACACTCTCTCACACTCCCCACCCATACCCACATCCACCCCCACATATACACACACATACACACCCACATATATAGATATACCTACATATATATACATACACCACAGTCAACCATGGAGGACGTAGATAATCTAATCAATCAATTAATTGAAAGGCCCTGGGCCATGTTCTTTCCCGAAGAATTTGATTATCGTCGCTCAACCTTAGACCTCACCAATTTTTTTGTAAAAGCCTACAAAGAAACCAACCCATCATCTACACACACACCCCTTATACCGGAGGACTTTGACTGTGAGCAAGCCTGGGAATTACTAGAAGTTTCTTTGGGTCAAGACCTTTTGGTTGAATTAACTCAATCATTGGACCAACAACTTACAGACACCCCAACCACATCTACACAAACACCTGACTATGACACCCTTCTTAATGAGGGGGACCTATCATATACACACCACTCCAAAGAGGGGATATCTGATGAAGTTGATGAAGCAGATTTAAAAGGCTTGGATGAAGAAGACTTAGAGGGATTAGATGAAGAAGAATTAGAAGGCTTAGGTGAAGAAGATTTAGAGGGTTCAGATGAAGAAGATTTAGAGGGCTTAGATGAAGAATATTTAGATGATCAAGAAACTGGGGAAAATGAGGAAGGTGTACACACAGATGGTTTGGGTGAGATATCGGGGGATAATCATTCAATGAAGAACTCTAATGACGATTTTGATATTGATGAGGAGTTAAAGGATGTGTCTGATGATGAGTCATTGAATGATAAACAAGATAAAGATTATCTCACACATTTCAAAAACATCTCAAAGGGGGATAAGGCTCAAGAACACACACACATACCTTCAGACGATGAAGATTCAACCATGGGATTCCCAGTTGCAGATGATTGGGATGATGATGTACTTGACCAAATGTTGGATGAACTAGAAAGTCATTCAACACCCCACACATCATCTGAGAAAGCTTCTAAATCATCTAAAACAACTCACACATCATCCATCTCTCCACACACATCATCAGACACCCCCCACACACTTAAAGAAAGGCCCAAGAAACGTAAGTCTTTGGCTGTTAATGACGAATTCTTCAATATGGATGAAATGGAGGAATTTGTAAGGGATGCTGAAGCAGAGGCTAATCAACAGGATGAGGTGAATGAGGAAGATGAACTCGAGTCAAGCGAGGAGGATGAGAACCTTGTCTTGCAGGCCCTCGAGGAGGACGACACGAAACCTCAATGGGACTATGAAACTTTCTTTGGGGATGAAGGGAAAAGTGTAGATACATCAACTACAGCCCCCAGAAAAATTGTGGCCCCTTCCGCGGGAGATAAAGTTGAATCTGATCCCAAGAAAACTCACACACAGTATGACCCAGTTATGTCTCTCACACAAGAACGTCAGAAATTGAACGATCTCATCAGTTCTTTGGAGGGTGAGGCTATCTCATCTAAACATTGGAGCCTTAAGGGTGAAATTTCAAGCAAGCAGAGGCCTCTAAATAGCTTACTAGAACTCCATCTAGATATTCCTCGTTATTATCATAACATATCACCCGATGCCCAGAAACATCTCTCAAATGAAGAAGATACACACAACTCAACAGATGCCCTAGAGACACTTATTAAGAAGAGGATTTCTATGCAACAATTTGATGATGTAGAGAAAATCGTTGCTACACTCCCCCATGAAGAAGCCAACAAACCAGATACACAAGAAGAATCTCTCGACTTCAAGAAATCAGCAATTGGTCTCTCTGACCTCTATGCTAACATCTATCTGGAACAACAATCACAACTTGAACCCAAACCTGATAATGCATTTTTTATTTCTGATACGACTAAAGAAGAAAAAAAGAGATTAACTGACACACTTCTCTTATTTCACAAAGTTATGACAAAGCTTGACTCACTTAGCCACCATCATGGTGCACACCTACCCCCTTCTATCAAACACCCTGGTGCTATCAATCAATCAAGCGATGTACCAATACTTCAGATTGAAGAGGCCGTACCCATTATTATGGCTAGTAAATCCACACACACTACCTCTACACACGATCAAGATAACGCGAAAAATGTACTAAACAACAAGGAAGAATTACAACGCTCAGAAAAGAGAGCCCTCAGAAATAAACAAAAACAAAAGAAACGAAAGAATTTAATTAACAACGTTGAAATAGGAAAATTGTCTGTCAAAAAATATAGGGAAAGAAAGGAGGGAGTCCAAGCTAAGAAAGATCTAACTGATGCACAAATAGAACAGCGTCGAACTAAGGGATTAGCTATTGGGAAATTTTAAGTGGGGGGAAGCGGCGGTGTATATACACACTTTGGAATTATTTGTAAGATCGAGCAGTGGTATATACACACACTCTTTGAAAAATACTTTTTGGGTTGAATGGCGATATATACACACGCTTAGAATTAGTTTGTAGTGCTGGGTGGCGCTTTATACACACACATTTGAATAATCTACTTCTCAAGAATTTTTACAATTTTTTTATTATTAAGAAATTAGAAGTTATATATGATATACATGTGTATTATGTATGCAGTTTGTTTTAAAAGAAATAACTGTTTTAGACAATCTCCTCATGAAAATCTTTAAATAAATTATAAATAGATATATATGTAGAGAGAGAGTTACATGTACTCAGAGAGATATATGTGCTTAGAAATGTGTGTATTGAATGTTACATATGTATAGGTATATTTGTTTGGAGATATATTCTTTTCGAGATATATGTGTTTATATAAGTGTGTTTAGAGATGTGTGTTCAAAGATTTATTTATGTAGAGATATATATAAGATGGTGTATATACATATCTTTGATTTTTGTAAAACATTTTACACAAAAAATAGGATACTGAAGATATAAATTATATAGACCAGTTGAGCTTGAACATTATGTTACTTAAATATATGAAGTTTCACATAATCTTGTGAAAATCTGACATTGGCCTTAACATTTTACTTAACATAAATATGGACATGCATACATACACAAGCACACACATTCTTGCATATCTTTGCTGAAATTTGACATTGGCATACACATTTCGACCATAAATTATTTCATTATATATGCATTAAATAAAGTTTATTATATAACATCGATATATATATATATATATATATATATATATATAACTGATTCTCGTATATTATAAATACACAATAAAAAAGTTTCAATATATATACATGAATCTACATTTCACGCATCCTGAGTGTGTATAACACTTGATAAATGATATCAAGTCGTAGTTTTAAATGATTGTTTTTGAAAGTTATTTCCTATTTGTATGAGAAAATCAACACCTTAAAAATATATATATATATAGTATCTATGCCAAAATATATACACACAATGTGGGTGTTTCTTGACTACAAAATAGGTAAACGGATGAGTTTTCAGGTTATTTAAATCAAAGTGCGTGTAATGAGCATGTCATCATGTATACTAGGAAAAAATATGGTGCTTATATAGGTAAGATAAGGCATCTGTGTTTGTATAAACACATTAGAGGATGAGGTTTCCTTAATATAAAATAAAATGTTACAATGAGGATAGAAAATTGTTATCAAGAGACACATGTACAAAGGAGTCAAGATGAACTATAACACATAAATATTAATATTACTCAGTAATTAAAACAATTAAAAGTATATCCAATGTTGTGTTTTTTGTACACACAATTCTGAGAGTGTCCCTATATGTATAGTGAACATGAGGACCGCTCATAAGCCATCTCATCCTACTAGACTCATCCCTTATTTGAAGAGTCAGCTAACACTTACATACTACCTAAGAGTATGTTATTAATGGGTATAAAGACAAGCTTGATAACAAATCCAATAACACCCATTATAAGGAAACCAATGGTGCAGGCTGTCGTTACCTCCTTAAACTCCTTACCATTTGGTTTATTACATTTTCGGATAAGACGGACGCTATCGCTGGTAAATGTGCGGGCCTTGTCAACAACCTGACCCACTGGGTGGGAGGTATCCATGAAATAAGTAGGTATGAAATTATTAATTTTCATTGTAGTGGGTGGAATAGTGGTGTGTATGTGCGTGTGTGCTAGGGGAGGGTTGTAGTAGGCCAGGGAGGGTGGAATAATATTAGGAGGAGGTTGAAGGAGCTGTGTATGTGTTGTTTGGGTAATTTTTGTCTGTGAGTGTAATGTGTGTTAATCGAGGTTCAGTGTGTGTATGATTTGGAAGACAGTTTCAGCACAGTATTTACTGGAGGAAACGTTTGAGAGATGATATAAACAAATTAGATGTAAATAATTTGAATAGAAGATGTGTGTAGGTCATATATACACATAAAATTTATTTATCTATTTGAGATTGTTTGTGTGATTGTTCAGTGAGAATGTTGTTATAATATGAGTATTAATAAGTGTTAAGTGGTGAAAATAATAAGTAAGATGTTTTGTCAATGAGTTATATAACTTGAAGAAATTCGCATATATAATGATGAAAATGGAGTGTTCAATTTCAAGAATGAGCTAGCAAATGTATACACAGATAAGTGTTTCATTCTACTTTATGTTTGTTATATATAGGCAACTTACCCAAATTGACTATTAAAATTAAACTATGGGTGTTGGTGTGTATGAACTGTGTGTGTGTATGTGCTTCAAAATAATCTATACGAAAACTCTGTTTAAAAGACTTGATGTACATATGTGTTAACAATTCCACTTGACATATGTTTTACAATCAGGCTTTGAAGCCCACACAATTGTTATGATTGAGTGTTTGAGTAGGTGGGTAGGTGTTGGTGTGTTTGCGCTGTTTATGTTTGTGAATAGGTGTATATATAAAAGTGGGTGTGCGCGTATGTAAGTGTGCATGTGTGTTGTGAATACACTTAAATGTGTGCGTATACCTAAGGTTGTTGACACACATACGTGTGTGTGCAAGAGCTCTTATACACATTTGTGTGTAGGCATAGTTATATATATATATGCTAATGAAGCATAGATAGGCATTACTTAGTTGTTTTAAACAGACTTGATAACAGTTGTTTGTTAATTTATATAGAATCAAATAATTTATCCTTTATTCTGAAATCCTTTTGGTAATTTATTTCAATTTATTTATAATTTTAATTGATTATCGAGTCTTTTTAGAAAATTTGTTTGATTCAATCGTGCATATATATATATATATATATATAAGTGTATATATCTGAATTATTTTTGATATACATAAATATTGTAAACAAATTATACGTCTATAAGTATTGAGCACTTTTAAATGTACATGTTTGAGCTGTATATAATTTATTCCAATTGCACCACTTTCCAATCATATCTTAAGCACATATACCTTATATCTCATCACAACTATTTTACATGTATTTCAGTTTTATCACCAATACCACATGCCTATTGTTACATACACACATATATTCGAATTGTATTACAAATTCATTTTAATGTCAATACACTCGAAACATTTCAATTGTATCCCATACATATACATTCAAACCCTTAAAAAACACATCAAAGTTGTATATCATATACATATTTCAATTGCTCTATACACACACATATTTCAATTGCTCTATACACACACATATTTCAATTGCTCTATACACACACATATTTCAATTGCTCTATACACACACATATTTCAATTGCTATATACACACACATAATTAAATTAGATAGTAAACAAATTAAAATTATATAGTAGACACATAAATATATATGAATTAACATCAAATAACTTTGATAACTTATAATAATTGTATTATTTTAAGTTGATAGTATTATAACTCCTAGTAGAAAACACTTAAGCTATAGATTTTTGGCATTATTTAATAATAACTAGCATTCACATAGCATAATAATAATAATTTTAGTTGTGTTTAAGGAGTATAATTTTAATTTATTGACTTCAGTGTGTGTAGAGTTTATTTATGAGAAAAATGTTTGGCAAATGTTCAATTACAAAATTTTTTAAACAAGAGTTATATAAATCTCATTTACAGAATATGTGAACTCCAAACTTAGGTTATAGTGTGTGTATTTATTCTTTTTCAATCGATTGCTTCAATATAAATGATTGAACTCTGAGGGTTTCAAGATGATCAGTAATTATGTATAATTCAAGTTGAACATAAAATCAAAAGGAAACTGAAAAAATGGGGAAGACTTGTGCAAATCTTAAAAATTTAGTAGCTCAGGTTGTGCGTGTGTGCAAAATTGCAGGCTATCTGTCTGATTTTTTTAAGTCTGGTTATTAGAATTTATTTATATAGGTTATAAGTGGTGAGCTTTAGCATCTGTCTCTCTGGTTATGTGATCCATATTCTTGTGTGTAAAGGTGTAGGATTAACTCGAGGGTGTTGTTACCATAAAGGTGAGTGAATCAAAACTTGAATTAGTCAATGTGTATTAGTAGGTGTTAAAAATTGATAGGTATGCCAAGGAAGGATAGTTAGTTATAAAAAGTAAGCCGTTTATATATAGTATTTGTTGGTGTGAATATGCTTCAACAAAATGTTTGTAACTTTTAAATTCGATTCAGCTGAGAAGAAAATAATATCTAGATAGTTTTTTAGTTGAGATAGATAATGGGAGCAAAATCAATGTCATAAAATGGCTATTTTGTAGGCCAATAATGTTACATGATAAAGCTCATGGTGAGATGTTGGTATTGAATTGCTTGGTCAAAGCAAGTAGGGCTTTAATGTTGATTTTTTGAGATCGATTTGTTAATTTGATAAAAAAATGTGTGAAAATGTATATATATCGATTGAAGGAGAAATTTGGGGAACTATTTTTGACCTCCACTCTGGATTAACAATCGAATCTGTACCAAATAACAAGCGTAAGAGAAGTGATTAAAAGGGTATTGGGAAATTTAGCTTGATTTTCAAATGTATTTGTATTAATATTTATTCAAAAATAATTCATTTACCTGTTTGCATCGGTTCATACAATCCGCACTGGATTTCCCTGGAATTTCATTGGCTATGTATTGCCAACGCTTTGTAGCCGGTAAATTTGTAGGAAACTTTTTTAAAGCAATTTCAAGTGCCTATAAATTAGGACAGAAAGAGTGAGATAATTTATGTTGTCTATCCCCAATAGTGTTCAGATCGTATCATTATGAGTTTCTGATATTTTCTTTATTAAGTTTTTAAGTGTTATGAGATATATGTAATCTAGAACAAATTAGCATACTCTTTGTTGTTCAGCTGTCCAATCTGAATCCAATTCCTTGAGGGATGGAGCAGAGGGTGTCATTGGGGCTTTAGCTGGTTCGACTTCTACGGTTTTGACTTTATTCTGGAGTTATATAAAATATGTTTAGAGTTAAATTATAAAAAAGACTGAAAAGGCCTACATTGTCAGCCTTTACAACTGGCTTCTTGTTCAAGTTGTGATTATATTCCTTAGATTTTTCAATGACCTAGAAAATAAAGAGAAATCAAACATTTAAAGGGTGAGACATCAGCTGATGGGGTAGCAATTGGTTAGATTAGTATTTACTTCTTGTGGGGATTTTGTTCCAATGAAGCTTGCAATGGATTCCCATCTATTGACCGTACCGCCTGGGTATTTTTGTATACCTTTGGCTAACAAAGATAGCTCTTGTTGGTTCCAGGTAGTAGGTTGAGTTTCTTTTTGTTTCTTTTCGGCTATCACATCCTCTTTCTTCTCTTTTACAGGTGTTTTGGTGTTTTCTACGACCTGGATAAGTCAAAGATTATATCTTATATAAAGTGAAACAGAAGCTATCTTAGAAGGATATAGAGAATAATATGATATAAAGGCAAGACATAATCATTTAGATAATATGGATGCATTTGCATGAAATCTATTTTCTCAAGTGGTTAAGACTTAGGCATTAGATTTACCTCTTCTTTCTTGTTTAAATCTTTGCTGGGCTCATCATCTTTGGTCTTGAGTCGATTGTCAAAAATCACTTTCAGTTGTTCTTTGAAATTATCTGAAAATTGTATTTCTTCTTCGGTACCTTTCTTTTTGATATGTTCGAGGGTGGTTTTCAAATCTTCATCGTTTTCAGATTTGATGTTGAGGCAATAAACCTCATAAAGTTGATCACAAAGGTTATGGAGTTGTATTTTACTAAATTCGGTGCAAATACACTGTAGGTCATAGCTTGATATCAAAGAGGCTATAGGGTCAAATAAATGGCGGATCCTTTGGCGACGTTTTGACATTCTTTGCTTCTCTTGCTTCTTCTGCTCAGCCTTTAATTTGTTGTTCATCTCTTCTGTTCGCTTTTCTTCCTCTTTCCTTTTTTCTTCTTCTTTGCGTTGTTCTTCTTCCAGATTTGCTTGTCGAATTTTTGCTAGTTTTTTCTCTCGTTCTAGTCTCTTTTGCTCTTCTTTCATTTGTGTATCTCTCAAGATTCGAGGGTCATTACTATGAGCAAGGTTGACAAGCTGTTGAATTCGTTGGTTCTCAGCTTTGAGGTATCTTCGGTGTATCTTTTTGTTTTCTCTTTCCATCCATCTCCTTTCTTCACGATTTTCAGCTTCATTGAGATCACATTCATCATGCAAACTAAAATCACGATTGGTTTCAAAAAGAAACCAAAATTTGTAGAAATTGTGCACTTGCTCTATAGGGGTATTAGCATTGCCAAGGTTGGGGACATTCCTTTTAGCTGACCACCTGAGCAAGAGTTATAATTTCAGTTTCTTACATGCATAATGTGGTGAATAATTATGTAAACTGACTGAGCATTTCTCTTAAAAACTGAGCCGAATTTTGTATAGAATGATGCTTCATCCTTAATGGTGTTTATATCTGGGATGCTTTCATCGAAGGGCAGAGCAGAGTCATACATTTTACGAAACTTTTCATCTGAGAAGAGTTTGATTATAAAATGTGGAATTATATAATATAAGTCGTAAGGTTAATATAAAATTTGCCTTAAAATAAGATTCTATTAATGATATAGCAAAGATTTTTCTTATTTTTTAGAGGTATAGATATATTTGATAGATATAAGATCTGCTATGGTAAAAGAGAATTAGGAGTTGTGGTGGTTAGTAGTGCAGATAAACGTACTGGTTAAGATTTCATAAGCTTCTTGGATCTTGAGAAAGTGTTGGTCTTCCTGTTTCTCTGACTTGTCATGTCCTTGGTCTTTTAAATTCTTATCTGGATGGTATTTCACAGCCATAAACTTGTACTGTCTGCGTATGTCATTTATGGAGGCACTTTCATCGATCTCGAGCACTTCGTAAAGGTTTGGACCCTCTATAGCCGTCTTAAGCCAGCCCATGGAAGGCCCGCGTGCCCATCGTGATGAGGTATTTTGTGATGTTTTATTGGTCTCATTGTTTTCAAAGGTTTCATCGCATGTGTTACTTCCTCCTTCGTGAGATGTACCCGAGTCAACAGGTGAATTGCATGGGCTAGGGGGTAAGTCACGTACCTCATATTTCTCAAAAAAGGAGCGGCCAGCATTTTCTAGTGATTTGAGTAGGATGAACAAGCCACAATACACCTGTGACTGGGCCTCCTCTCCAGAAGCTAGGGGAGGGGGAGCAGGGAGGCACAGAGGAGGAGCCTCAGCCCAGAGTTGAGAGTATGGGGTAGATAGTGTAGAGTTCATTTCGGAGGATTATTTTGTTTATACAGAAACAAAGAGGTTTTATAACATTGAAAATGTTTTTCTAATATGAGGACAAAGTTTTGAAATCAAAGAAAATATATCCTTGATGAAAACAAACTCTTAAAGTGAATCTTGTAAAATTAATACAGATGTACACAACAAACAACCTTTAATATATAAATTGTACGGATTGTGTTATAAAAACATAATTTTTGTTTTTATTATTTTTGATTTGGTATGAAGGATTGCTATTTAGTTACGCTTGAAAAAAAAAGTAGAATGATGGAAAGTTAATATACACAATGTTGTATATTACTCACTACATATATATATTTAAGTTGTTAGCAATGAATTTATAGGTGTAAGCAAAAAATTTTTATTCACTATCTATTTAACACCCATCAATTAGGCCAAACATGACAATTATGTTGGTATGTATATGTATAAATTATGAATACATGTGTATATTTAATTGTTTACATGTGTAAAATGTTCATATTTTAATATATATATATATATATATATATGCATATATAATAAACTAAATGATTAACAATTCAGATATGCATGCGCACATATGTATGTAAATTAAGTGTGTCAATGTATGTCTAAAGATAAAATTAAGCTTATACACTAATTATAACTTAACTCATATGTCTATGAAAATAAACTACTATATATTCATATATAATTCACGTAAAAATCATAAATAAAATATACATAAAATGAATTTAAGTGTTAAATAAGCATCATCTACTGTATATAATTCAAGTGTATTTATTTTAATATATGTGCTTTAGATCTACACGTCTAATTTTTGTTAAATAAGATGCAGACTCTCTCTAATATGATGACATCCAGATTATAGGATATTAAAAATCATAAACTACTTTTCCTGCATCTGTATATATATTTATTAGCCAATTTCATTTTATACAAATATATACTATTCAGGAACACACACTTACATAAATAAATAATATATTTTACACACATTACATTACACACATATTTGATTTTACACATATATCTTAACATATATGCACAAGTTTAATATGTAAATTAATAAATATATATATATATATATATATATATATATATATGTATGGTTCTATTTCTCAGCAAATAGATCACAGCGAACTTTGAATTTTTCCTTTTACACTACATAAATATAAGTATATATAAATGTGTGATTATAGGTATTTATAAGAAAATCTATTTAAAGTTAAGTATGTCAATATATATTTTATTTTTAATGTGATAGAGTTATTTCCCTGAAATGTGTGTTTTGTAAATGGTTTCTTATTTTTATATGTGTGTATTTAAAATAAAGTAAGATATTATGGAAAATCATGTATGATTATAGCATTTATTAGATACTAAACTGTTCTTAATTTCTTATCTTTTCATCAAAATAAGTAAATTGAAATGTGTGTATCTGTGTTTATGCACGTGTATAGTATATTCATAAGTTTCAATTGTCAAATTGATTTTTTAATTTTTATCTTGTAAATAAAATTAAAACTTGACTTTCGATTATGTGACAGTAGTACACACATATTATTACTTTTTATTATTAGTGTATAAACGTCTTAAAGCTATGTGGTAAAAAAATTAACAATGAAACAAAAATATAGATATATTTCAAAGTATAATTTATGCAATCGTTAAATGTGATTTTTATGTATACACACATAAATACATATATAAATAAACACAGACATCATATATTTAAAAATACTTTATGTATATATAATATATAAACTACATATCATAAGATTCATCATTTCATTTGTGTTTAAAAAGCTTACGATAAATTATACATTTATTGTGAATTGGAAGATAATTTTACCCATTTTTTAATCTAAAACAATATACTTAAGGGTATATGTGTGTATTAATTAATTGTTAATAAACAACTTTTTTTGAATATAGTAACTTTTGCTCGAGTGTGTGTATTTATTTTACGTGTATGTGTATTTGTTTCGTGTTTGTATGTGTTTGTTTTGTCTGTGTGTGTGATTGTGTTAGGTGTATGTGCGTGCTTGTTATATATATGTAATATGTAGTATATTTTTTGTTATATGTCTAAAGTATATTTACTGTTAATGTGTGTGTGAGCTCGTTATTTGTGTTTATATGTTACGAGTGTGCCATGTCGGTGCTATGATAAATGTAAAATAATGTAAATCACACAATACATATAATTATTAAAACTTACACTTCACTGCTAAAACAAAAAATTTGATATTAATATTACAACACACACACACAATCATGGCTCACTCGATTACTACACATTGTTACTCCTGGCTTATATACATATATATATATATATATATATATTTATATAAACCCACGCACACACATTTATTTACACACACAGACACACACTGACACACACACGTAACACACACACACATATACATACACAACACACATACGTAACACACATACGCAATAAACATATATAAACATAACTTTTACTCTTATTAATACACCCACCCTCGTATGTGACTTGCCTTACAATCTTACCCTAGCGTACATATACACATACACACATATACAAGCTTCAAACACATTTCATCTATTTTCATATTTTTCATATATTACACACAAAAAAAGGCACAACTTCTCCTAAACCTACTTAATATTTATACACACCCATTTTAGTTTTTACTATTTCTAAAGAAGCTTACACTTCTTGTGTGTTTTATAAAATCACCTTAAGCCTTTACACACATACACACACGCACATACACAACCACACATACACACACACACACACACACACACACACACACACACACACACACA
>JADHZB010000842.1:0-2500 GCA_015657535.1 Nephromyces sp. MM_2019
TTATATGCATAGTGTGTGTAAGTAAAATTTATATGCATAGTGTGTGTAAGTAAAATTTATAAGCATAGTGTGTGTAAGTAAAATTTATATGCATATTGTGTGCGTGTATATATAGTGTGTGTTTACATAGTGATTGCGTGTGTAATGTGTGTATAATGTATGTACATATAAATTATTTGTAAGATTTGAATAAAATCTCAACAATAAGAAAATAAATAAATACAAAATAATGATTTCACTTATATAAACATTTTTACATACACACAAACAACTTATTATACACATCTCGTACAAACAAGTACACTACATGTATGCACACACTAATTAAGACAACTAGTTAAAGTCTTATATACACATAAAATATCTTCAAACATAAGATCTAGTTTCCAAACACAAAGACATATATACACACACACCTAAGTGTGTATAACTTCAATAAGCAGAGTGACCTATTAAAACTCCTCACCACTAATGTTAGAATATACACATATCTATAACATTGAGAATGTGTGTATGGTTTTATTTTTCTACACACACTCACACTTGTATATAACCCCGTCTTCACCCGACTTACACACCCTAAATGCTACACACCTATATAGCCTTACACATATCTATAACGAAACATATTAAATTAACGCCATATCCACAAAAACACACACACTCTGATTGTCCGAATTTGAAACACACACACACACTAATTTGGTGGGTAACCCCACAATACCTTTCTTAACCATACGTTAACCTTTATTTGCACACACCCAACCAAACATAAACACACACACACACACCTACACCCATTCCCACACTCCATATCTACTACAACATACACACCCCTACACATCTAAACAAACGCACACACACCCCTATACACCTAATCAAACGCACACACACCCCTATACACCTAATCAAACGCACACATATACCTACACAACACACCTAATCAAACATAATCATCACATATAGACTACCCCCAAAGCCCCGCACACGCACACACCTACACATCACCTTACCCCCCCTCTACCCCACTCCACACACACACGCACACACCTCACTATATTTGCCCCTATGAATAATGGAGTATTTAACTTTGGTAAACACAAATCAAAAACATTTAAAGAAGTTGTAGAAGGAGACCAAAGTTACACACAGTGGGCCCTAAGCCTCCCCAAACCAACTGGACAACTCAAAACATTTGTGGACTATGTCAAAGACATACCTGGGCATACCAACGCTCCTCCTACACAGACCAACACTTCTTCTAAACCAGTAGGGTCCCATGACACACCCACCCATCCCACACGGTCAACTTCTACCCATACACACCCTCCATTAGAAGGTTTGCACACACATCCACAGTTAGATGGTTTGTACACAAACCCTCAGTCAGATGGTTTGTACACACACCCTCAGTTAGATGGTTTGCACACACACCCACAGTTAGATGGTTTACACACACACCCACAGTTAGATGGTTTACACACACACCCTCAGTTAGATGGTTTGCACACACACCCACAGTTAGATGGTTTGCACACACACCTACAGTCAGATGGTTTACACACACACCCTCAGTTAGATGGTTTGCACACACACCCTCCATTAGAGGATTTGCACACACATCTAGAAGGTTTAGATACACGCCCTAAGTTAGAAGGCTTGAGTTCACACTCTAAATTTGAGGACTTACACACACAGTTTGAACTTAATAGTGTGCACAATCAAAAAAATTTATTTGGAGAGTCTAATTATCCCATACACACATCCTCTGCCAAGATTCAATCACCCATAAAAAATACACACACACATGAAATAAAAAATGAATATAATCAACCTAAAGTTGGGCATTACAATACACACACACCCAAGAAACGAAGCTTACCTTCTGATCTTGATATTGATTTGATTGATGATTTCTTACCCAATTTTGACTCGTTTCCAAACTTTGATACACACACAGTCAAATCTAATGGTGATAATCATATACACACATCAACCAATATTGTTAATGGATATAAACCCAATTATAATACTACACACACATCTGTAAACAGTAGTGCACACACATTGCCATCTTCAACCAATAATTTCAATGGCCATGACCCATCACATATACACACACCATGTAAGTTATAGATATAAATTATAAATGTTACACACAGGTGTACATATAACTCGTTTTTTTGTACTATATCATACATCACATTTCTCAACCCGCTACACCTTCATAAATTTATCTCTTAGCTACACACCTACACAGTCACACCTACTCACACACACACACACACCTATTCACACACATACACACACCTACTTATCTACACGCACACACCTACTCACACACACACACGCACCTACTCACACACACACACACACCTACTCACACACACACACACACCTACTCACACACACACAAACACCTACTCACACACACACACACACCTACTCACACACCATATTCATATATCACTTTTACAGTAAATTCACAAGATAATTTGGA
>JADHZB010000842.1:7500-32326 GCA_015657535.1 Nephromyces sp. MM_2019
TCTATTAAACGGGTAATATATATATATATATATAAAGATACACATCAAACATATTTTGTTTTGATCTACACATTAATTATTATGATCTTAAATACACATTTTCATATACCTATATTAAGCTTATATACATTGAGAATATATATATATATCAACTATCTCCCCACATCATAAATAAAATTTGTGTCTATATATATATATCAACTACCCCTCTCTCCCCATCATATCTAAAATTTGTGTGTGTATATATAAAATTTTTTTTTTTTTCAAATTTGTTTAGGGTGTATCTCAAACATTGGTAGGTGAATTATTTACACTCACAGGGAGAGCTAAGATAAAGGGGGCTATAGATTATATAAGTTATATGATAAATAGTAACACCAAATTTTTAGTATTTGCACACCACCTTGAGATGATGAATGCATTAGAAAATCAAGTACAGAAAGATAAGGCTGGTTATATACGAATTGATGGAGCTACACCTGGTGAAAAACGTCAAAATTTTATCAAAAAATTTCAAGAACAGGATGAATGTAGAGTATGTTTTATATAGATGTATTATTTTCACAAACACACACAAATTTCGTTGATCTGTTTGGTTTTTAAAGCGTTTATTAACACACATAACTTGCTTATTTTTGTTTATATACACACACAATTTATTGATACGTATGTTTTGTTTATTTGTTTTCAATGACTTTATCTATATATACATTCACATACATACATATATATATTTATATATATAGTGTTTTATAGTTGGTTTATACGTGATAAACTAGTTCATTTATACACACACACTTGATGAATAGTGTACACCTGTGATATATTTAAGCAATTCAATTGATACGTCTGATATATATATACATATCTTCATACATATTTTTATATAAACATACTTATATATATTTCCTTATATTTTCTTACACACACACACACATTTATTACATTAGGTTGCTATTTTATCTATAACAGCCTGTGCTACAGGGCTAAATCTAACAGCGGCTGTAAGTAATCAATTATATATATATACTTCACACCTTTTTATTATTTTTATATGTTTTATTTTTACACACGCACACACATTACATAATATATTGAATTAATACACACACATATATATAAACATACACATTATATTAAATAGGGTACAGTTGTTTTTGCTGAGCTTTATTGGGTACCAGGATTAATCATACAAGCCGAAGATCGTTGCCATCGTATTGGAACCGAATATTCAAGCATAAATGTACATTATCTCATTGCAGAGGTGTGTGTGTGTTGTGTTGTGTATTTGTTGTGTTTGTGTGCGTGTTGAATGGGATGTGTGTGTTGTGTGTGTGTGTGCGTGTTTATCTGTATATTGTGTGTGAACTATACAACTAAATATACTCTTAAATTTTACTTTTACACACACATATATACATTTATAATACATTCAATAACCATATATATGCATACACAATACATGTATATAATTTTTATTCGCACTCACACATTTAGGATACATTAGATGATAATGTTTGGAAAACATTAATTAAGAAATGGAGTGTAATGACATCAACTTTAGATGGTACAGCTCAACAATTAGACGCCGCACAACTAAGTAAAGGTGATCGCCCCCTATCATTTTTCTTACCCAATAAAACAGTATAATATTTTAATGAACACATTTAACTATTACACACACACATTGTATAAGGTATATTCAATTGTTTTACACATTAGAACTATTTGTTATAATACGAGTGTAGGATGTGTGTGTATATGTTGTTTATTAGAGAATGTGTGTTGTTTATACTGTGTATATGTCTTGTTTATTAGAAAATGTGTTGCTTATATTGCGCATGTGTTGTTTATATATTTTTTGTATGTTGTTGATTTTGTGTATGTGTTGTTTATATATATTGTGTGTAATAATTATTTTGTATATGTGTTGTGTTTATATATATTCTGTGTGTTGATTCTATGTAGCCTAATCATATGTGTGTAGATATATAATAGTGTATATCTATCTCTTATAAATGTGTACAAATATGTATCATATAAAGATATCTCTTCAATATAAATAAGTATATACACTGATTAACCGTATTCAAATTATTAGAAATTTTAAAAAATTTTAATTATGTAAGGAAGATGTGTATAAGTAATATTGATAACCAATCTTAATATAAAAACACTTAGGAAATGAGTATGTTGTTAAAAAATTTTAAAAAGTAAATAATAATTCTTAGAATAAATAAATAAATAATTGTGTGTATAAAAATAAACGCGGAATATATTTTGGTTATAATTTTAAAAAAATGTTATGATTCCTAAAAAAAGATGATAAAACGTGCGTGTGTGTGAGAACTCGAGAGAAAATAATTGATTGATAACGTTAAAAAAAAACCGATAGTAATTATACTATAAAGAATATAACAAGGTGTGTGTATGTGCATTGAAAAAAAGAAATTTTAAATTCAAATATTTCTTAAATCAATAGTTATGTATATATTAAATTCATCTTATAACAAGTGTTAATAGATGATGTAATATAGGTGAAATAGCATCAATACCATCTATTACACCATTTGGGCTACCAGGAAGACACACAATAATTGTTTTTGAAATTTGTCCACATAAAGTCCTACTTAATGCAGCCTTTGGTGTTTGTTTAAAACCATGATTATATATCAATGTTTCAATACCTTCAAATCTCTTTGAAATAAGGGGTAAAATAGCTTCAGGTGTGACATCATCATATGTTGCACCTGTTCCACCCGAAGTTATAATAAGTGGAAGATTCATAGCTACTTTAGGAATAATATTTTGTTGTATAGCTTGAATGTTGTCTTTACAAATTGATCTTTCTATAGTGTGTTCTAAACAGCCTAGATTTCTATAGAAATGTAAGAGTTTTTCTTTAGCTGTAGCTCCAGATAAATCATTCCTTAAATCTGTAATTGACGTTGATATAGTTAAAACAAAGGTAGATGATTTTGCCCAAGGCTGTAGGTAACATTTTTTAGGTGCTGTTGTTTGTGTAGTTTCCATAAGCGTAGTTGGAGTGTGATTTGATTGTGCATTTGGAGCGTGGATTAATTGTGTATTTGTATTGTGACTTGATTGTGTATCTGGACTATGGTTTGATTGTGTATTTGCAATATCAGTAAAGATAAGCTTCAAGGTAGGATTTTGATCAATTTCTTTTTGTTTTGGACTAATAGTATTTGAATTAGAACTTTCTTCTTTCCTCTTATCTGTTTTGGAGTCAACTGTTGTTTGTTTAGCCTTCAAACTAGAATGAGTTGGCTTTTGTGTTAGAAAAGCTTCATTAAGATTAGCTGTATTCCTACTAGTGCTTTCAATTTCTTGTTCTCTATTCATAGAATACTTGTTATCATTTTTGCTATTTTGGAAATTAGCAAAATCATCATCCAATTCACTGGCCCTTATATTCGGAATCTCACTTAAAATATATCCTCTAACTTTATCAAATTTTTTGTAAGTCTTTTTCCCTGTAGATTTTGCCGAAAGTAAATAAACTAAGCCATTAGCTTCTTTACAGCTCATTAACCGACTGGAAATTTGACACCCAGTCACTGTAGCAAAGTAGGTAGAGGTATTACTCATATCAGGCCAATTGTTAGTGTGACACTCAAAAATTAGACAACGTTTCCATTCTGGTCTTGTGTTATCAGAATCTACATCATGAGTTAATATGACCTCAATTTGAGGTGGTAAAAATGAAAAGATAGGCTGTCTCATAGTTAAAGCATTAATAAATGGTTTAACAAGTAAGTTGAATATCACAAAGACTGAGACGGGATTTCCAGGGAGTCCAAAAAAACTTATATCCTGGTGTGTGGCAAACATTGTTGGTTTTCCAGGTTTTAAATTTAGCTTAGAAAAATGAACAGTAAAACGATCAGTTAAAAATTTTCTGATATAATCTTTTCGACCAACACTTGCTCCTCCTGTGCTTATTATAAGGTCCGGAGGATATTTAATGCAGTGCTCGAAAAAACTCTCAACTTCATCATAATTGTCATTCAATTTATGACTTGATACTTGTGTTAAACCCATGTTTTTGAGAGCTGAAGAAAGAAAGACTTCATTGCTGTCGATAATTGTGTATGGGGATCTTATACTTAGATATTCTTTGTCTGAAAATGAATAGTTGGAAATTGTCTAACTCAGATTATAATTCATATAAGTGGATAGAGATAAATTTAAATTGAGTAATATTGCATCAGGATGTATGACTTGTAGCTAATTAAAAAAATTTAATTGTGTCATGAAAAATTTACCGCTTGTCTGTATCAATTCATCTCCAATAGATATTATTTTTATAACAGGTTCTCTGTAGACATGTAGTTCTTTTATATTCACTTGCGCTAGCAAACTTAATTCAATAGGGCCTAATTTGGTATTTTTCTTGACCAATAGCTCGTTTATTTTGATATCAGATCCAATAGCTCGGATATTTTTACCTATGCTATAATTGTCAGAATTTATTTTAGGAAATCTAACACTTGAAGGGTTTATCTCATTATCTTCTATACAGTCTTCGATGGGTATAACTAAGTTATAATGAGGTGGGACGGGTGCCCCGGTTGCTATATATGAAGCGGATGGTGATGTATGGTCGAAAGGATGAAATTGTACAGAAGCTTGGGCACCTGGGAAAATGGATCCAAGCACATTGAATGTTAAATTTTGCAAATTCCATGAGCCTTCATTTGTTACGAATATTGCATAACCATCCATAATAGATGTCGGAAACCTTGGATAATTTTGAGGAGCAAATATATCTCCCACAGTTATTCTGTTTAATCCCTCTTGTAAAAGGATTGTTTCCCAAGTATATTCCTGAGATTCGAATCGTTTTTGGAGTGCTTCAATAATTAGGTGAGTGGCATCTCCGACCTCGATAAGAGGTAGTTCAAGTGGATTTGGGATCATCTTATTTCAATACTGAATTCATCGAAATTTCTGAAATAAAACAAAATTGATAAACCCGAGAATTATGCTAAATAACAATTATTTAATATCCTAAAGCATAAAAGTGTCGTAATATAAAGCTTTTACTTTAGTGTAACAATTTAATATTCTCGTGGCCATGAACGTCATAAATTCAGTGATTAACATTGAGCTATGTAGAATTTGACTAATTAATTGCAAAACGTAATTTTTGTGCTAGAAGCATAATCTAGTAATTAATATAAATAAATTGTAAATAATTAATCTAATCATAAACCAGTTAAATTGATAGCAATTGGTAGAAATCTAACTAAATAGTGATAGAAAATAAAACTATAAAGTTAGTGTACATACAGTTTCAGCAATATGACATTTGATACTGAGATAAAAATATTTATAAAATTTTAAACAAAAAATGTATTATTATAAATAATATTTGTTACACTTAATTGATTGGTATAAAAACTGTAAAATACGCTCAATGGATTGATTCAATGTTAAACTAACCTACTGAACTACTTAAATCCATTTGGAGCTTTAATCTTGTAAATCATACATATTGTTTCTCAACTGATCTAAGAACGTAAAATATATTGTTCAAATTTTACATGAGGAGATGTGTAAAGATCAGCTTTAGGAAAGAGAAAATAATAACATTTATCTTAAAGTGCGTTTTGGTAACAAAATTTTCAGAAAGAAAAGTAATGATACAAGTAAACAAATCTCAAAAGTTAGTATCCCCTGCTAGACTTTAGACAAATTATTCTATAATATTAATTTTAATGATACTTGTTACTGCAAACTTCAACACCTTGACCCAGATTCAATAAGCATCTATATAAATGAGATTTAATTCTAAATTGAATAGCTTGAGATTCAAAAACTATTAATATTTAAGTTATAACTTTTCTAGTTAAAATCACTTGTATATATTATTTGCTTCAATTCAAAATTGGGTCTTAATGAATTTCTAACTGGCTTAAAATCAATATGTCTGTTCACCCATATCATTGCCTGAATAAAAGATATCACTCAAATCAACCAGATGTATGAGTTTACTTATTGAGTTTGTGTGTTTTAAAAGAATGAATGAGTTTATATTTTTTAAGGTGGTCAAATTCTCTATACAAAAACACTAAAGAGTTTATTTAAATGTTTGTGTCAAAAGTCTTGAATATCCATTATATTTTAGCTAATTTGAGAATGGGTAAAACTTAACGTTTTATTATATGTTAAAACTGAATCTTTTTTAAACAGTTTTTGTTCTAATCAATCTTTAATTTAGTGTTTTAAAGAATCTTTACTTCAAATATAATATTTCCCTAACAGACAAGAAATTTTTTACATCAAATTTTGTGAATGTTACTTGAAAATAAGAAAAAATAGATTCAATTCTTATCAATGTATTTTATAAAACACATGTAAATTAAAAGTACAAGACTTTAGTATTAAAATTCCAATCTAATCTAAGCCAATTTTCAAGGAATTAATCTAAATTGGGCCTTATGAATTCTCAATGTTTTTTCTTTTTTGAAGTTAGAGAATTTACTGAGAAAAAGTAAGTACTCATAATTGCAGACTTTATAAGAATGTTATTCATTTATAGTGTTTACTCATAAAAACACGCAAGCATATAATTTTTAGCATATAGTAAAAACTTATAAGCAAGCTTATAAATATATATATGCTATAATTTAAATAAAGTAAGTAATTAATCATATTTATACATAAGTGTGTGTGTGAGCTAAGTTGTATTAGCTTATATTGATTATATCTATTTATCTCGTGTTCCCCACAATCCTCATTAAGCTTTCATTAGATCAAGTATCATCAATGTATATTAACATTTCTTAAGTGTCTTGTTTTAAAAATTTATTTTTCCAAAAGTGTTTGAAAATATTGCTAATCATCACAGGCACTAGTATTTAGCATATTATATTGAATTCTAATTTAACAGCAATTTCTAGTTGAAATTTTCTTTTGCAGTTTCTTTTTTTTTCAATAGTATTTCACTTGAAGAAGTATGTTAAAAAATTATTTGAACACATTCCCTTTCAAATTCACATTGAAATTTTCAATAGAATGCATTCCAACAAAATTTATTTTCAAATATTAAAAACACATTATGCTAGATGTAACAATTAATAATTTTAGGATATAGTGTGAATACTAATACTTTATTTTATAATTTTCTAGTAGATCTGCAACAGGAATTCAACAACAAACAATTTAATTCTAAGTAATTTTTTATCGAAAATAATGTATTCCAAAATGAATAAGAAATATTATTTTATAAATGAATTGAAGAAGATAATAAATTAATGATTCGTTTGGTAAATATATCTTACTTATCCAAACCTAGTATTCTATAATTTTGCCTACCATCAAATCTTAATTTCCTTAAATCATATTTACAAGATTCTGAAAAAATTTAATGAACAGAAAAAAATAACAGACAGACTAATTTAGAAAACAATTAATTCTCAGAATCAATATAAAATTATATATTCAACAGAATCACATGTACTACATAAGCAATTTAAACACACACACACAGACACACAAAAAAGCTGAATGAGTCCAAAAGGATTTGATTTCTTATACAAGTGCATAAGAAATAGGAAGTTTTTTTATCAATGGAGAAGTTTTAGATAATTTTTATGTAATAAATTCTTATTACATAACAAGATTGTTTTATAATTTTATTCCCCCCTTTAATTTAGCATACACTTATATATATATATATATATATAACTAAGTATAGCATCTCAATGTATTTTTGATAACAAATTATTTTATGAGCCTAACTTATTTTTTTATTAAGTAATTTAAATTACCATTTAATAAAATCCTGAAGGGAAAATTTAAACAAAATGTTTCAAAGCTCATATCAATCAGGATTCCTCTCAATTTTTTATAGTATTGGGTAAATATATATATGTGTATTAATAAATTTGGGTTTAAATTCATATTTTCCCAACTCAATTTAAACTAATTTTCTTTATTCATTACATTGTATTTATTGTATGACAGTTATATAGATGTATGTTACACATTTGTTTACAAATATATATATATATATCATGTAGAAGCAAACCTTTGGAAATTTGGGATTGCAAAGTGTTAAATGGGCATATTAAGAGGCAAACAGATGATGAAATTCAATCAAATGTATTGGAATTAGTTGGAAATAACATTTCAACAACATATATATCTTGCCCAGCAAGAGATCATATATCTCTTGGAATAAAATTACCATTTCTAGTCATGATTATTAAAAATGTAAGTCATATATTATACTTTTTTGCTTGTTTAGACAGATGTATCAACTTGAATATGTGTATAAGAATAGATTGATATATAAATACAATTCACATACATATGTATATATGTCTTTTTATTGATACGTATTTATGGATATATATACATCTGTATGTATGTGTAGCTATGTGCATTATAGTAAATATTTATATGTTTATATTGGTGTGTGTCATTTACTTAATTTAGGAGTAATTTTTAAACTAATGAATTAAATTTATAAACAGTTTTATTTTAAAGAAATTAAGTAATCTACATATATTTGTAATTCTACGCTTTTCAAGAAATGATTTTTTTTTTCATTTTGAATATGTTAATGATACATATTATACATTTTATTATTATAAAAAAATTAAAAATGTCATGTATCTATAGTATTTCATAGTTTTAAACTTAATAAATTTCAAGTTTCTTTCTATTTACCGATTCTCATTAAAAGTATTATTTTATCTTTGATTATTTACTTGTTCGTTTTAGAAGGAAAAATTTTCTTAATATAAACATTTATAGTTCATTTAAAAGCACCACATTCTAATCCAATTTCTATATACCCACACACAAATTAACATGATTATATTTTTTAAAAATATAAATAAGTTTCAATATATTCAAATTACACACAAACTCATTCAAAATTTGATAAAGACAATGAAATTGCGATTTACAGCTAAAACGACTTTTTTGTTTTGAAGTAACAATATTAGATGATAAGAATCATAAAAGAAGATTCAAAGCATCAAATTTTCAGGTCATACACATGCTACACAATATACTCTACATAACCTAGATTTTGCACACATTTTACACACATCTTTGCACACAGTTTAAATACATATTTGAACACATTTTTGAAAAAATTTCTAACACAGTTTTGCACACAATTTTTCACAAACTTTGCACACTGCTCTCACTGATCACACTGTACTCACTATAGATATTAACTCGTATTTCAAGCACTACACACTGCACATACTACGTATTGTTACTTGTGTAAAAAATATCAATGTGTATGTAAATATAAACTTTAGATGTAAAAGGTACGAGTTGATGTAAGTGCAACTAGAAATATAATTAAAAAATTAAATATACTCGTCTATCTAAAGATATGTACACATACGCAGAGGCATGATCACATATACACAGACACGCATAATCGCACACAACACACATACATATACACATACATATAAACATTCACACTTATACGTACAAACACATCTAGTTAAGTACCTAAATATGTGTTATACATAATAAAATAATCACAGAAAACAACCAAAGTATCACCCTTTATGTGTAGTATGCCTATGCAATTGGATGATGGTTGGAATCAAATTCAATTTAATTTGGGTGATTTTACACACAGGGCCTATGGTACAAATTATTTAGAAACACTGAGTGTGAAAATTCATTGTAATTGTCGAATTAGACGAATTTATTTCTCTGACCGAATTTACAAACAAAATGAACTCCCTGCTTCATTCAAACTCTATATGCCTCGAAATGTAATAATTATTTACACAAAAACACACATGATTTGTATACATATAGCTATCTATATACATATATATAAATATATCCTACAATAAATACATGTATATATATATATATATATTTATATATATGCATCACACAGACACACATGCAAGTACATATATATATATATATATATATATATATATAATGATAGGTCATGTGTATATACACCTTTTAGGATTAAAATAGATAAAAAAACAATTGTATTATGAATAAATATATATTTTAATATCCTGTTTATTTACACACAACATATAGTTTAGATATATTCCTGAAACCAGACTTATGATTAATGCATACCCAAATCTCTTATACACACTTATTTTTAACAATTCACATATCCTTGAACTATACACTCAATTAATTTTGATAACATACACACATAATTTTGATAATACACACTCACATGTGTTTTTAATGCATATATAAATTTGTTTAAATATAGAAGTCTCATCGATTAAATGCCGCTGAATCAAGTCAAGGCGATAAATAAAAAATAAAAATTTGAGCTTCTATGTTTGTCATTAATTTTTATACTTGATACATACACATTATATACACGTCACATATATATTATACACACATTATACATGTATACGTATTAATAAACACATACATATCATTTAAAATATACAAATTAAGGGCCGTATACATGTTAATACAACAATACATGACAAGTACATACAAAACACACATACACACAAAAAATATATACTTAAAAATTATAGACTCAAGATACATTACCAGAAATCAAACACACACACAAAAAAAACTTACACTTAAAAATGACAGACACAAGATACACACCCAGAAATTAAACAGACACACAATCAACACAAATGAAACAAATAAACACAAAAAATTGACATATAAGATTACACATACACAAAATACATACACAGAAAATATATACAGAAAATAACACATCAAGAAAACACAAACACACACACACAAACCCATACACATACATACAAACCCATAAACATACATACAAATCCATACACATACATACAAACACACACACACACACACAAACCCATACACATACATACGCACACCTTAAATATATAGAATTTTTACAAAATCAAATTTTATAAGCATAGTGTGAAATTCGACTTAACTATCATAAACCTTAAAAAATTTTGGCCTCCCATACATTTATATTATTGAAAATAGACAATATAATAAATAAATATATATATATATATAAATATACGTATGCATGTGTATATATATATAATTTATGATTTACCTTTACTTGATTCAAAGGTTAAGATGTGTGTATAATGATGATTAGAAATTCTTAAAAGACATAAGAATTGTTCATAATCGATTTGTGTACACATTCTATAATTCAATTTAATTATTAAATATATACAGACACAAAAATACACAGACACATATATACACACAGATATATATAAACACCCATATACATACACACACATATATATAAACACCCATATACATACACACACATATATATAAACATCCATATACATACACACACATATATATACAAACACATATAGATACACGTACATACACCTACATATATAAATACAAGCATACACACATATAGATATGCAAACAATCAATCACACACATACAACCACACAACCTCAATCTAACTTAACTATAAAAATGATATACATGTTCTTTATAATTTTGATTAAGTTTTTTAGAATATAGGTGTGTGTATGTGTGTTGAGTCAAACTTGATAAAGGTTATAAAAAAATGTGTAAAATGTAAATTTGATATTAATTAAAAATAAAATACAAAGGGGAGTTTAATCGTATGTAGTAAATTTAAAGTGGTTAACAACTATATAATACTTTCAAAATTTACACATATGTTTACATTTATACACATACATAAATATTATAAATTAAAACTCTTAAAATGAGAGATTGTGTGTGTTAAATCAAAGGGATTATTCAAATTTGCATACTCCTCATCAGATGTTGTCGATGAATCCCAATCAAAGTTTAATGTATTGTATGTTTTTAGTAAGTAAGATTTATGACTATCATTTGTATGTGTAGACTGTGTGTGTACATCTTGAGAAACATCATTAGTATTTGATGTGTGTGTGTGTGTATCTTCGGGTATACTCTCATTTATAGGTGTATCTACAACATTTTTATGTGTTGTAAGTGTGTGTGTGTAATCGCCATGCGCCTTATCATCATGTGTGAATGTATCTACAAGGTGTGTGTGTGTAATGTGTGTGTCTGTATTTATAGGGTTTTGAGTTGTTGAATATATAGTGACAGGGTCATTACTTGTTGTGTGTGTGTGTGTAACGACAGGGTCACTCGTTGTTGTGTGTGTGTGTGTAGTGACTGAATCATAATTTGTTTGTGTGTGTGTTAAGATAGAATCATTACTTGTTGTGTGTGTGTGCGTATCAATAGAATTACTCATAGTGGAGGATAATTTATGATTTTGAGATAAGGTGTCATCTATTTGAGATTCAACCTAAATTAAAACATAATTTTGAAATTTTATAAAAATTTGTAAGCCATGTTTGTGTGTGTGTGCAATAATATGTTTAATTATATATGTGTGTGTGTGTATTAATGTAATGTTAATTGTGTATGTGTGTAATATTAATGATGTGCGTTTAATGTAAATTTTGTGTGTATAATGTTGTTTTATGTTTATTGTTATGTATATGTATATAATTACACACCTCATCCAATGTTTTGCTTTGCGTTTCATTAGTTATTTCATCTCCCATGTTATGTGTGTGTTTTGAGTTTTTGTTTTTATTAGTTTTAGACTCCTTCTGAGGTAATAAAACAATTTTAAAAAATTAAATTTATATTTAAATGTGTGTGTATAACTAATTAAAAGTATGTGTGATGTAAAATATGTGTATTTATTGAAATGTGTATCATGTGATATATATATGTGTGTATATCTTCACAAGTGTGTGTAATGAGGAAAATGTATTGTGTGTATATCTTCACAAGTGTGTATATTAAGAAGTATAAGTAGGTGTAGAAATAAGTATCACTGTGCATAATAAATATAAGATAATAGAGGGGTTTACCTTGATTGTTTTAGTTTCTTTGAGTATAGTTTGGTGTGTGTGTGTAGGTGGTTTTACCTTATTTAATTCCTCCATTTTCTTCCAGTATATATCCCAACCTTTCTTTGAACGTTCTTCATATTCAAGGCGAGTAGTTTCATCCAATTCTTTCCAATGTTTACCAATTATTGGCCCAATATCATTAAATCGTCTACTTAACTGTGGATTTTCCTAAATTATATATATACACACACACATGTATATATATATATATATATATATATATATATATAAACACACACACACACACACACATACACACAACATCCAACACACACACACAACACACACACACACACACACACACACACATACACACACACAACATCCAACACACATACATACATACACACAACATCCAACACACATACATACACACACACAACATCCAATACACACACACAACACACACACATACATACACACAACATCCAACACACATACATACACACACACAACATCCAACACACACACACAACACACATACATACATACACACAACATCCAACACACATACATACACACACACACATCACACACACACACACACACATCACACACACACACACACACACACACACACACATACACACACACAACATCCAACACACATACATACACACACACAACATCCAACACACACACACACACACACAACATCCAACACACACACACACACACAACATCCAACACACACACATATACACACACAACACTCAACACACACACATATACACACACAACACTCAACACACACACATATACATATATAACAAATATACTTTGAAAAGTTGGGCTCGCTTATCTTGAGAAAATAATAAAAATGAGGAGGCGGGTTTGGGTGGTCGAATTTTAATTTGTTTTGTGTTTTTAGATGAGTCATCTTTCTTTGATTTTTTTACTTTTTTATCCTAAAAAAAATGTGTAATTTACACACATATATATATATACATATATTTATATTTAAGTTTTTTTTAAAAGTGATACACACACACACAAATGTAGATACACACATACAAAAATATAAATATACACATCAAAATATATATATACACACACAAAAATATAGATACACACACACCAAAATATATATATACACACACACAAATGTAGATACACACATACAAAAATATAAATATACACATCAAAATATATATATACACACACAAAAATATAGATACACACACACCAAAATATAGATACACACACACACAAATGTAGATACACACATACAAAAATATAAATATACACATCAAAATATAGATACACACACACCAAAATATAGATACACAAAAATATAAATAATCACACAAATACAAAATATACATTCACACACACATACAGGGACAGAATCTAAAAACTAGGTATATCAAATCTATAGACATACACACTAACGTATTTCCCAGCTTTCTTAGTATGTTTAGTCTCAGCTTTGTGTGTGTGTGTAGACTCACTTTTCTTAGTGTGTGTAGCCTCACCTTTTTTGGTGTGTGTAGCCTCACCTTTTTTTGTGTGTGTAGCCTCACCTTTTTTTGTGTGTGTAGCCTCATTATTTTTGTGTGTAGCCTCACCTTTTTTTGTGTGTGTAGCCTCATTATTTTGGCTATCTTTCAAACGTTTTTCTTCCGCCTCTTTTCGTTTTTGATTTCGTTCAATTTCTCGTTTTTCTAATTGTTTTAATTTTTTCTCAATAAATACAGTTGGGCAATTAGTAATCTATATGTATAAAAAAATGTGTGTGTATATATATATATATATATGTGTGTGTGTGTAATAAATAGTATGAATATGTGTCTATATGTGTATGTGTGTGTAATAAATAGTATGTATAGACTTTAAAAATAATATGGGATTACATAAATTAGATTCATTTATAAAATATTTGAAAAAAATTAAAGTTAATCCAAATAATCGTATACGTACACACACACATATTAATATCTATATATCTTATATATACATGATATCTATACATTAATAAATATAAATAAATATATATACACACACCTCTTCTTCAAAATTGTCTACCCAATATTGTCGATTGTATGGAACAAAAATTTCTTCATCATATTTAATATGGCGATTAGCTCTTAGAAATACACGTTTTCTTCCTGATTGTTCATCATACCTTATATAATACACACACACACACACATACACTTTTTTTATCTAAATATACATTTAAACAATTTGGAACACACCTATACACTCCTCATATACCCAATGTATTAATCAACCGTTCCCCTCATCCATCTACACACCCTCTCACACTAGACACACCCCCTCACATACCACACACACAATTTATCCCCTGACACATCCCATCTTCTAACGCACCACATCTTCTGGCACACCCCTTGACACCCTCCCCTTACACACACAACACACAGCACACACAACACACAGCACACACAACACACAGCACACACAACACACAGCACACACAACACAGCCAACACTCAACACCGCCAACACACACAACACACCCCCAAAAAACCCAACACACACACACAACACACCCAACACCCAAAACACCCAACACACCCCCAAAACACCCAACACACACACACATACACACACACACACCAATGATAAAACTCTGCATTATTTCCAGGCCCCCCTAAAAATTCTGAGCCATCGTTTGCAAACGAACCACCGCCAATTCCAAATTGCGGAAAACGCGCACCGTCGATATACAAAAAACCTTTTTCAACGGCTACAATGTGTGAGGCCCTTCTTTCTCTACGTGTTGACTCTGCATAATCTCTATATAGAGTTACACACACACACACACACACACACACACAGAGAGAGATGGGAGGGAGAAAGTATGTGTGTGAGTGTGAAAGAGTGAGATATAGGGTTGGGTGTGTGTGAGTGTGAAAGAGTGAGATATAGGGTTGGGAGTGTGTGAGTGTGAAAGAGTGAGATATAGGGTTGGGTGTGTGTGAGTGCGAAAGAGTGAGATATAGGGTTGGGAGTGTGTGGTGTGTGGTGTGGTGTGTATATATATATGTGTGTATTTGTGTATAAAAGTATAAATAAATGTGTGAAAAATAAAACAAACGTGTATAAATATAAGGATATATATATATATATATATATATATACCTGTGTACCATCCAACCTACAAATTCTGTGAAAATTGTAGACTTTGGAAAACCTTCTTTTCGTGAACAAAATAATCCAAGGCCTATAAAATGTGTATGTGTGTATATAAGGAATTCATATAATGAATAATGTGTTATAATCCAATATGTCCATATACACACACTGTGATCTATTCAAAATATACCTTATACAGTATATATATACATATCCAAAAGTAGGTTAATTATATCAAACAATTTATTCCTATATATATAAAATATATGGATAAATTATGAATTAAGTATTACACACATTATCCAATCTATATATCTATCTTAATATATATATATATATATATGTGTGTGTGTGTGTGTACCAGCTTTTCGTCCAAGTGTTGATTTTTTTGTAACTAAACCATCATATAAAGTGGCCAATGAATTTAGAAAAAGTCGATAGGCCTTTGATTCAGGTGATGGCTCCTCTTTTGAATAATTTATTGGATTCCAGTCTGAGTCACAAATCTTTATACACACACACACACATGTATATATATATATACACACACATCATATATATATATACACACACACACATCATATATATATATATACACACACACATCATATATATATATATATATATACACACATCATATATATATATATATATATATACGTACATACATCAAAATACACACATGTTGTTATTATAGGTTTAACGAATCCATACACGCCAACTCCCTCCCCAACCCCTCTACACACACACCTCCCCTCCACACACCTTCCCTCCACACACACAATACAGAGACACAATACAGACACACAGTACAGACACACAATACAGAGACACAATACACACATACAATGCACACACACACACAACACACACACACACAACACACACACCCACAACACACACCCACAATACACACACACAACACACACACACAATACACACACACAATACACACACACACACACACACCTTATTACGCTTCATAGGGGGCCATGAAGGCATCTTATTCATATCCAAATTATTTATCGAAAAATTTCGTTGGAGTTGTTGTTTGGTCGAATATGAAAATTCAGAAATTCGTTTTTTACTGCCACTTTGGGACTTCTTTGTTGATGTTGGACGGTGTGTGTGTGTGTGTGTGTGTGTATTTTCAGGTGAATGTGTAGTTTCTGATGTGTGTGTATGATTAGAGTCATTCGGTATAATATTGGATGTGTGTGTATGATTAGAGTCATTCGGTATAATATTGGGTGGGTGTGTATGATTAGAGTCATTCGGTATAATATTGGGTGGGTGTGTATGATTAGAGTCATTCGGAATAATATTGGATGTGTGTGTGGGTTGTAACTCACTAGAAAGTTCATTGTGTGTTTCATTTGATGTATGTACATCATGAGATAAATGTGTGTGTGTGTTTTGTGATGCGTGTGAACTCCTTGAGATATTTTTATTTCTGTTTGTGTGTGTATTTGGTGATGTTTTATGAGGTTGTTCAATATCATGTGTGTTAATTGTAGTGTGTGTGTAATTATGTTCTGATTTAGGTGAATTTGATTTACTTTTTACAGCTTTATCTGTGTGTGTAGGTGATGTTGTGTGTAGTGTTAATTCTGTTTGTAGGCGTGTAGATGAGCGTGTGCGTATGGGTGTGTTGGGAGATGTACGTGGGTGTTTATTTGTGTGTGTAGATCGTTTTAAATGTGTGTGTGTGTGTTGTTCAGAGTGTGTAGGGGTTGTTTGTTCAGAAGGTGTGTGTGTATGTTGATCAGAGTGTGTAGGGGATGTTTGTTCAGAGTGTGTAGGGGGTGTTTGTTGTTCAGAGGGTGTATGTGTATGTTCTTCAGAGGGTGTGTATGTGAATTGTTCAGATAGTGTGTGTGTAGGCTGTTCAGATAGTGTGTGTGTAGGCTGTTCAGATAGTGTGTGTGTGAATTGTTCAGATGGTGTGTGTGTGAATTGTTCAGATTGTGTGTGTGTAGGCTGTTCAGAGGGTGTGTGTGTGAATTGTTCACATTGCGTCTGTGTAGATTGTTCAGAGGGTGTGTATGTAGATTGTTCAGAGGGTGTGCGTGTAGATTGTTCTGGTTGTGTGTGTGTTTGAAATGATGCTAATACATCACCTTGTTTATCTTCTTGTATTTCTATTATTTCTAGTTCTTTGGGTGAGTGTGTGTGTATCTCATGATTTAAACTATTTATTTCAGGTGTGTATACATTTTTCTCTTCTACCCTATCTAAATGAGGGTTATGATAATGTGTGTGTATAATTTCTACACACTCATCAGATGGGCTATCAATGTGTTTATTTGTATTAGGTGTGTGTGTGTGTGTATATTCATCAGGTATAAATGTCATTGGTACATCCAATGTGTTTGACAGGTGTGTGTGTAAATTTCCAAGTGTATTTTGGGTAGCAACAACTTCATTATATGAAATAGGGTGTGTGTGTAAATCTTGGCTTTTAAATATAGGTTGTTGCATAGGGTCTGTGTATGTGTAGATAGGTAATTCAGTTGGTTTAAGTATATTGTCATTATAGGTTGTAATGGAGGGCTGTGTGTGTGTAGAATTGTGCAGATATTTATTTGATATATTTTCTACCTCATTGTGTGTATTTGTGTGTGTATCATTATAGATGGAATCAAGGTTAACAGTGTGTATACCCATATTGTGATGTGTAAGTGTTTCATCTGTGTGTGCATGGATTGGTTGTAAACATTCAGTAAAGGATGAACGAGGGTGTGTATATATATGAGTTATATTTTCACGTGTCTCGTGTGTGTGTACAAGTTTAATTATATTATCTATATTATAATCATCATCTGAGAAAGTTGTTATATCTGAACCATCATACACACGATTACTATCTGTAGGTATTATATGCCTTGAATTATACAAATACACATCCCTTGGTTTGTATGTGTGTGTATATGGAGATGTATGTGTATAGTGAGGTGTGTGTGTGTCTTGGTGTGTATGTATATATTGAGGTGTGTGTGTATATTGAGGTGTGTGTGTATATTGAGGTGTGGTTGTATATTGAGGTGTGGTTGTATATTGAGGCTTGTGTGTGTGCACTATATCACACTTAGAATTAAAGTTTCGAGAATCTGAGTGTGTGTAGGCTGAGCTATCCTCATTACTTCTCCAATTCTCCTTTTTAGAAGGCAAATTTTGACTGGGAAAATTGTTATATAATTCATTATACACACACCTATTCGAATGATTTATATTGTTATCATATGTGTAATTCATATACATTGATTGAGTATAGTCTGTTAATGTATGTGTAGGATGAGGTGTGTGTGTGTAATTATGAGTCATTGACTTGTTCTTTTCCTGTATATCTTGGACACACTCTGAATTTTCATTGGTATATACAGTGTGCAAATTATTGACTTCTGAAGGGCTCATCAGCCAAAAAATTATGTATGTGTGTGATATATAAGTATATATATGTATGTGGTATATGAATATGTGTAAGTGTGTGTGTGTGATATATAAGTGTATATATGTATGTGATATATGAATATGTGTAAGTGTGTGTGTGTGATATATAAGTGTATATATGTATGTGGTATATGAATATGTGTAAGTGTGTGTGTGTGTGTGGGTATGGTATATATATATATATATGTGTATGTATGTGTTTAGGATGTATACATATATATATATATATATATATATATATATATATATATATAATTGTGTGCGTATGATATATATGAATGTTTATATGTGTATGTGTAGAAGTAGATGTATGTACATTAAACTAGTGTAAAGACCAGGGTTTAAGTTGGTTTTGTTAGACTCTTTATTTAGACAAGAGAATATATGTGTGAGTGTGTGTGTGCACAAGTGGGTGAGAAAGTGAGTGAAAGTATACTGTATAGGGTGTATATATGTGAGAAAGTGTGTATAAGTGGTTTCAGAATGTGTGTGCAGGGTATATCTTTATGGATGTGTGTGTGTGTGTGTATAAATGGGATCAGTGTGAATGGTTAGGTAGAGTGTGTGTGAGAGGATGAGAGGTATGTTATAATTAAAAAGGAGGTAAAATTGTCTACCAATACCTAAGTATAATGTGTGTGTAGTAAATCCATCAAAATTGAATTCATATATTAAAAGGTGTCTCAAATGTGTGTGTGTATATTCAAAATATAGTTGGCTATGGGTGTACTAAAAAAAAAAAAAAATAAATTTATTTAGTTATATATAGTTTAAACACACACACCCAGTTGGAGATGTGTGTGTGTACATATCTGTGTAGATGTTTAGGTTTAATAGTGTAAATTTCAGTGTATTGAGGTATATATATATATATATATATACATGTGTGAAATTTGGGTGTCTTGGCGTTAATTTCGTATAAATTCAGGTATTAGATGATATAAATATTAAGGAAGACCCTAAGACAAGTTGTGTGTGTAAATATATTGTGTGTGTGTGTGAAGTGTGTGATTAAAAATGTTGCATGTGTGTATGGAGATATATTATGAATTTGGGTGGATATATTAAGTATTATGTTTTTGTAGTTGTTATGTGTGTGTGTGTGTGAGTGTGTGTGTGTGTGTGTGTGTGTGTGTGTGTGTTTTGTAAGTATTATATGTTTAGATGGATATGTTGTGCTTGTGTGGATATATTTTGGGTATGCATGGATATATTGTGTGTATGTATTGATTTTGATACATGTGTGTGTGTTTGTGTATAGTATGTATGTGTTTTGTAGATAGAGTAGATTTATGAGTTGAGGTTTAGATAGTGTGTGTAAGTGAATAAAATTGGATGGATATATTTAGTTAAATTTTGTATGTGCATAGATATATATATATATTGTATTTTTATGTGGGTATATTTTATGTGTGTGGGTATAACAATTGCATATGTGCTTGTTTTGTGTGTGAATGTGCGTGTATAGATTTGTACCTGTTATGTGTGTATATGTTGCTTGTGTGTGCATTGATTAATGTGTGCATTGATTAATGTGTGCACGAGTCTATATAAAATTTAGTTATGTATAGGAGTTTACATATATATATATATGTGTGTGTGTGGATTTTATATTTATTAAGTGTATAAATTCTAATTAAACAAAATTACAATAATTAAACGATTACACACATAATATATAACTGAATATGTGTGTAAGTTTCAACCTTAATTTTCAACTAGTATATATTGAAATTTTTTTGGAGCCTATTTTCCACACACAATACACACCAATGAAACTAATAAGACCTACTTTATAAATACATATATATATATACACACACACAGATTTTTACATGAAATATATATATATATAGAACCAGGTATTTATGTGTGTAATAAATTTGAAAGAAATTAATTTTTTTTTTATTTGATTTAATTTATAATAAAATATTAACAATAACTTTTAAAATAAATAATTTTGTAATTCTATAATGAGTTTAACAACTCTCAAAATGCAGACACACACACATTACACATACACACACACATTATACACACACATATACATACTCATAAACATTACACACATACATACCTTAACTACACACACATTATACATACCCACACACATTATACATACCCACACACATTATACATACTCACACACATTATACATACTCACACACATTATACATACTCACACACATTATACATACCCACACACATTATACATACTCACACACATTATACATACTCACACACATTATACATACTCACACACATTATACATACTCACACACATTACACATACTCACACACATTATACATACTCACACACATTATACATACTCACACACATTACACACAAACAAACTTACTTTGATATACATTATAAAACGTATATAAACGAGTTTACAAACACAGTTTAAAATGATTATTTGTGTACACATTTTAATTAGTATTAATTATCTTAAAATACATTATAAATTTAAAAGTGTGCTTAATCTTGAAAAAAAAAATGTGTAAAATAATATTTTATTATAAAGTCAAATTCTAACTTATTTGTTGAAATTCAAGAATTACACACTATTAATCTAATGTATTTAATTTTATAATAACACACACACACACACACACACACACACATACATACATCTTCATGTTAATAAATATATGTAAAGCAAATGGTTTATATAAGTAATTACATGTTGCACACATAGTTAATAGAAGATATATATTCACACATGTCTAAAGGTGAGTATACACCCATTATATTTCTAAATAGTTGAGATACAATTGAAATATCGTATAAACATACACACACAATAAAAACACACACAAATAAACACACACCCAAATACACACACAATAAAAACACACACAATAAACACACAATAAAAACACACACAATAAACACACAATAAAAACACACACAAATAAACACACACACAATAAACACACAATAAAAACACACACAATAAACACACAATAAACACACAATAAACACACAATAAACACACACACAAATAAACACACACACAATAAACACACAATAAACACATACACAATAAACACACAATAAACACACACACAATAAACACACAATAAAAACACACACACACATAGACACAATACGCACACACATAGACACAATACACACACACACACAAAAGTATATAATCATAATATATATATATATATATATGTATATATGTGTGTAGATGTATGGATAAATAAATAATTTTAATTATATTTTATTTATAAAATAATTTGATAACAAAAACAAAATAGTTCACACATTTCACACGTTTTGCGATAAATTTAAAAATTTCTAATTTTGCACATTTTCAGCTTCTAAACGTTCTACCAATTCTTTGGCCTTATTTTTGACATACAGACAATCTTCAACCTCACCATATTGTTTTTCAAATGATAACCATCTGTGTGTAAAATGTGTGTAGGTGTGTATGTGTGTGTGTGATATATATATATATATATATATATATATGTATATGTATATGGGTGTGTGTATAACAAGTGTTTATATCATATAACAAAATCTAGTCATGGATATTTCTAATATATATATATATAAGGATGTATACAAATGTGTGTACAAATATATGTATATATAAAGAAATATATAAATGTGTGTATGTGTGTGTGTATTAAAGTGTATATACCTTGTGAAAAACATCTTTAATACTCGTAATTTAAAGGGGAGAGATACAACTCGTTCAAAGAGTTGTCTAATTGAGTCTAAATCAACATTTGTGTGTGTGTCAATAATAGTGTGTATATTTTCTTTTTGGGGTGTGTGTGCTTTAATGTGTGCATCTAAGTATTGACTCCATAAATCAGAACGTTTGGGGTGTTCAGACATTAATTTATCAAAATATGTTCTTCCTCTGTTCATAAAATGTGTATTGTGTGTGTGTGTGTGTATATTGTGTGTGTATATTGTGTGTATGTATTGTGTGTGTGTATTGTGTATTGTGTGTGTGTATGTGTATTGTGTATTGCGTATTGTGTGTGTGTATGTGTTTGTGTATTGTGTGTATGTGTATTGTGTATTGTGTGTATGTGTATTGTGTATTGTGTGTGTGTATGTGTTTGTGTATTGTGTGTATGTGTATTGTGTGTATGTATTGTATGTGCGTTGTGTGTATGTGTATTGTGTATTGTGTGTATGTGTATTGTGTATTGTGTGTATGTATTGTATGTGCGTTGTGTGTATGTGTATTGTGTATTGTGTGTGTGTATTGTGTGGATTATAAAAAAGTAGCTAAAGAGGATATGACTATGTGTGTGTGTGTGAATTTCTTGGTTTCAAGAATGAATAAAAAATATGTATATATAATCTTATATATATATATAACGTTACACACACACATCAAAAACACATATATACATATAAACATATATATATATATATATATGCACACACACACACACACACCTTTCAACTGAACCGAAACGATATTCTAAACGAGCTGCTGCAGTAATTGTGTGTAAATGTTTGTGTTTGGGTAAACGAGAAAGTGCTTTGATTAACACACGGCGGCCCTCATCAAATTCGTGTGTAACTTGAAATAATAAAGTTAGCCAACGTACCCACATCTATTATATATATAAATATATATGTGTGTGTGTGTGTTGTGTGTGTGTGTGTGTGTTGTGTGTGTGTGTGTGTGTGTGTTGTGTATGTGTGTTGTGTATGTGTTGTGTGTGTATGTATGTGTGTGTGTGTGTGTGTGTGTGTGTGTGTGTGTGTTGAGTATATGTGTATATATATATATATATATATATGTCTAAAAAGGTGTATATATATATATACCTTTTTAGATGTAGAAAATTTCTTACAACATAATTCACACATTTCTTTGGCCTTTTCAGGTCGATTATTTCGTTCATATATATATGTTGTTTGTAAATATATTTGTTTTTCATTGTTACTTTTCAAAGCCCTGAACACACATAAATAATATATACACACACAATACATATATATACACACACAACATATATATATATATATCATACACGTACATAAAGCATACAAACAACACACACACACACACAACACACACACACACAACACACACACATACACACACACACACAACACACACACACAACACACACATACAACACACGCATACAACATGCACAACACACACATACAACATACACGATATATACACAGACACATACAACATACACGATATATACACACACACATATAAACAGCACACATACACACAACACACACAACACATACACACAACACATACAAACAACACACACAACACACACAACATACACACACATACACACACACACATACACACAACACATACAAACAACACACATACACA